>LGRX02026199.1:0-43108 GCA_001247695.2 Cymbomonas tetramitiformis | reverse complement strand
CACATGCACAGCAAGGGCATGCTGAGTGTGCCTGAAAGCGCCCAGCTTGCCACAGCACGGGCCGCTGCCGTGCACGTGCATTGTGGAGCACCCGAGGCGGCACATCCGGCACGGCATGTGCATGACGGGGCGGCAGTGCGCGTTGAGGCAATAGCCAAGCGAGGAGCGAGGGCATGCCAATCACTCCCGCAAGCACGGTCATGGTACAGGCCCGAGGACATGGGGTAGAAACACGCATGCCTGCGGATGGCGTGAGTGTGGCCTGCTCTAAGGGGTGCATGGCGGAGAAGGTGGGGGTGTGGTGAGGGCGGCATGGGCACGGGTTGCGCATGCAGCTGGCTGTGCCACCGTGTCAGGGGGGGTATGCCGATGATGAGCTCATATGGCAGGTCATGGCGATGCATATGTGAGATGGGGGCGGAGGGATCAGGCCATGCTGGGTGGGTGGAGGGCACACAGAATGGATGTACACCCTTGTACGCCGCAGCTCGCAACGGCCACCAGGAAGTGGTGGTGAAGCTGGTGGAGCTCGAAGCCAACATCCATGCCGCCAATAAGGTGAGAGAGCGGTTTGTATACAGCACACAGGGACAGCAAGGGCATGCTGAGTGTGCCTGAAGGCGCCCAGCTTGCCACAGCACGGGCCACTGCCGTGCACGTGCATTGTGGAGCACCCGGGGTGGCACATCCGGCACGGCATGCGCATGACGGGGCGGCAGTGCGCGTTGAGGCAATAGCCAAGCGAGGAGCGAGGGCATGCCGATCACTCCTGCAAGCACGGTCATGGTACAGGCCCGAGGACATGGGGTAGCAACACGCGTGACTGCGGATGGCGTGAGTCTGGCCTGCTCTAAGGGGTGCATGTCGATGAAGGTGGGGGTATGGTGAGGGCGGCCTGGGCACGGGTTGCGCATGCAGCTGGCTGTGCCACCGTGTGACGGGGGGTATGCCGATGATGAGCTCATATGGCAGGTCATGGCGATGCATATGTGAGATGGGGGCGGAGGGATCAGGCCATGCTGGGTGGGTGGAGGGCACACAGAATGAATTGACACCCTTGCACGTCGCAGCTTACAACGGCCACGAGGAAGTGGTGGTGAAGCTGGTGGAGCTCGGAGCCAACATCCATGCCGCTGATATTGAGGTGAGGAAGCGGTTATATATAGCACACAGGGACAGCAAGGGCATGCTGAGTGAGCCTGAAGGCGCCCAGCTTG
Organism: Cymbomonas tetramitiformis; assembly: GCA_001247695.2. Classification (NCBI taxonomy): domain Eukaryota; kingdom Viridiplantae; phylum Chlorophyta; class Pyramimonadophyceae; order Pyramimonadales; family Pyramimonadaceae; genus Cymbomonas; species Cymbomonas tetramitiformis. Next base: position 41,891 of record LGRX02026199.1, on the reverse strand, counting down.
CCACAGCACGGGCCGCTGCCGTGCACGTGCATTGTGGAGCACCCGGGGTGGCACATCCGGCACGGCATGTGCATGACGGGGCGGCAGTGCGCTTTGAGGCAATAGCCAAGCGAGGAGCGAGGGCATGCCGATCACTCCTGCAAGCACGGTCATGGTACAGGCCCGAGGACATGGGGTAGAAACACGCATGCCTGCGGATGGCGTGAGTGTGGCCTGCTCTAAGGGGTGCATGGCGGAGAAGGTGGGGGTGTGGTGAGGGCGGCCTGGGCACGGGTTGCGCATGCAGCTGGCTGTGCCACCGTGTCAGGGGGGGTATGCCGATGATGAGCTCATATGGCAGGTCATGGCGATGCATATGTGAGATGGGGGCGGAGGGATCAGGCCATGCTGGGTGGGTGGAGGGCACACAGGATGGATGACACCCTTGTACGCCGCAGCTCGCAACGGCCACCAGGAAGTGGTGGTGAAGCTGGTGGAGCTCGGAGCCAACATCCATGCCGCCACTAAGGTGAGAGAGCGGTTATATACAGCACACAGGGACAGCAAGGGCATGCTGAGTGTGCCTGAAGGCGCCCAGCTTGCCACAGCACGGGCCGCTGCCGGGCACGTGCATTGTGGAGCACCCGGGGTGGCACATCCGGCACGGCATGCGCATGACATGGCGGCAGTGCGCGTTGAGGCAATAGCCAAGCGAGGAGCGAGGGCATGCCGATCACTCCTGCAAGCACGGTCATGGTACAGGCCCGAGGACATGGGGTAGAAACACGCATGCCTGCGGATGGCGTGAGTGTGGCCTGCTCTAAGGGGTGCATGGCGGAGAAGGTGAGGGTGTGGTGAGGGCGGCCTGGGCACGGGTTGCGCATGCAGCTGGCTGTGCCACTGTGTCGCGGATGGTATGCCGATGATGAGCTCGTATGGCAGGTCATGGCGATGCATATGTGAGATGGGGTCGGAGGGATCAGGCCATGCTGGGTGGGTGGAGGGCACACAGGATGGAAGTACACCCTTGCACGTCGCAGCTTTCAACGGCCACCAGGAAGTGGTGGTGAAGCTGGTGGAGCTCGGAGCCCACATCTATGCCGCCGCTAAGGTGAGAGAGCGGTTATATACAGCACACAGGGACAGCAAGGGCATGCTGAGTGAGCCTGAAGGCGCCCAGCTTGCCACAGCACGGGCCGCTGCCGGGCACGTGCATTGTGGAGCACCCGGGGTGGCACATCCGGCACGGCATGTGCATGACGGGGCGGCAGTGCGCGTTGAGGCAATAGCCAAGCGAGGAGCGAGGGCATGCCGATCACTCCTGCAAGCACGGTCATGGTACAGGCCCGAGGACATGGGGTAGAAACACGCGTGACTGCGGATGGCGTGAGTGTGGCCTGCTCTAAGGGGTGCATGGCGGAGAAGGTGGGGGTATGGTGAGGGCGGCCTGGGCACGGGTTGCGCATGCAGCTGGCTGTGCCACCGTGTCAGGGGGGGTATGCCGATGATGAGCTCGTATGGCAGGTCATGGCGATGCATATGTGAGAGATGGGGGCGGAGGGATCAGGCCATGCTGGGTGGGTGGAGGGCACACAGGATGGAAGACATCCTTGTACGTCGCAGCTTACAACGGCCACCAGGAAGTGGTGGTGAAGCTGGTGGAGCTCGGAGCCAACATCCATGCCGCTGATGAGGTGAGGAAGCGGTTATATATAGCACACAGGGACAGCAAGGGCATGCTGAGTGTGCCTGAAGGCGCCCAGCTTGCCACAGCACGGGCCGCTGCCGTGCACGTGCATTGTGGAGCACCCGGGGTGGCACATCCGGCACGGCATGTGCATGACGGGGCGGCAGTGCGCGTTGAGGCAATAGCCAAGCGAGGAGCGAGGGCATGCCGATCACTCCTGCAAGCACGGTCATGGTACAGGCCCGAGGACATGGGGTAGCAACACGCTTGTCTGCGGATGGCGTGAGTGTGGCCTGCTCTAAGGGGTGCATGGCGGAGAAGGTGGGGGTGTGGTGAGGGCGGCCTGGGCACGGGTTGCGCATGCAGCTGGCTGTGCCACCGTGTCAGGGGGGGTATGCCGATGATGAGCTCATATGGCAGGTCATGGCGATGCATATGTGAGATGGGGGCGGAGGGATCAGGCCATGCTGGGTGGGTGGAGGGCACACAGGATGGATGTACACCCTTGTACGCCGCAGCTTGCAACGGCCACCAGGAAGTGGTGGTGAAGCTGGTGGAGCTCGGAGCCAACATCCATGCCGCTGATAAGGTGAGAAAGCGGTTATATATAGCACACAGGGACAGCAAGGGCATGCTGAGTGTGCCTGAAGGCGCCCAGCTTGCCACAGCACGGGCCGCTGCCGGGCACGTGCATTGTGGAGCACCCGGGGTGGCACATCCGGCACGGCATGTGCATGACGGGGCGGCAGTGCGCGTTGAGGCAATAGCCAAGCGAGGAGCGAGGGCATGCCGATCACTCCTGCAAGCACGGTCATGGTACAGGCCCGAGGACATGGGGTAGAAACACGCATGCCTGCGGATGGCGTGAGTGTGGCCTGCTCTAAGGGGTGCATGGCGGAGAAGGTGGGGGTGTGGTGAGGGCGGCCTGGGCACGGGTTGCGCATGCAGCTGGCTGTGCCACCGTGTCACGGGGGGTTTGCCGATGATGAGCTCGTATGGCAGGTCATGGCGATGCATGTGTGAGATGGGGGCGGAGGGATCAGGCCATGCTGGGTGGGTGGATGGCACACAGGCTGGAAGGACACCCTTGTACGCCGCAGCTCTCGACGGCCACCAGGAAGTGGTGGTGAAGCTGGTGGAGCTCGGAGCCAACGTCCATGCCGCTGATGCGGTGAGAGAGCGGCTATATATAGCACACAGGGACAACAAGGGCATGCTGAGTGTGCCTGAAGGCGCCCAGCTTGCCACAGCACGGGCCGCTGCCGTGCACGTGCATTGTGGAGCACCCGGGGTGGCACATCCGGCACGGCATGTGCATGACGGGGCGGCAGTACACGTTGAGGCAATAGCCAAGCGAGGAGCGAGGGCATGCCGGGCACTCCTGCAAGCACGGTCATGGTACAGGCCCGAGGACATGGGGTAGAAACACACATGCCTGCGGATGGCGTGAGTGTGGCCTGCTCTAAGGGGTGCATGGCGGAGAAGGTGGGGGTATGGCGAGGGCGGCCTGGGCACGGGTTGCGCATGCATCTGGCTGTGCCACCGTGTGACGGGGGGTTTGCCGATGATGAGCTCGTATGGCAGGCCATGGCGATGCACGTGTGAGATGGGGGCGGAGGGATCAGGCCATGCTGGGTGGGTGGAGGGCACACAGGCTGGAAGGACACCCTTATACGCCGCAGCTTGCAACGGCCACCAGGAAGTGGTGGTGAAGCTGGTGGAGCTCGGAGCCGACATCCATGCCGCCAATAAGGTGAGGAAGCGGTTATATATAGCACACAGGGACAGCAAGGGCATGCCGAGTGTGCCTGAAGGCGCCCAGCTTGCCACAGCACGGGCCGCTGCCGTGCACGTGCATTGTGGAGCACCCGAGGTGGCACATCTGGCACGGCATGTGCATGACGGGGCGGCAGTGCGCGTTGAGGCAATAGCCAAGCGAGGAGGGAGGGCATGCCGATCACTCCTGCAAGCACGGTCATGGTACAGGCCCGAGGACATGGGGTAGAAACACGCGTGACTGCGAATGGCGTGAGTGTGGCCTGCTCTAAGGGGTGCATGGCGAAGAAGGTGGGGGTATGGTGAGGGCGGCCTGGGCACGGGTTGCGCATGAAGCTGGCTGTGCCACCGTGTCAGGGGGGGTATGCCGATGATGAGCTCATATGGCAGGTCATGGCGATGCACGTGTGAGATGGGGGCGGAGGGATCAGGCCATGCTGGGTGGGTGGAGGGCACACAGGATGGATATACACCCTTGCACGACGCAGCTCGCAACGGCCACCAGGAAATGGTGGTGAAGCTGGTGGAGCTCGGAGCCAACATCCATACCGCCGCTAAGGTGAGAGAGCGGTTATATACAGCACTCAGGGACAGCAAGGGCATGCTGAGTGTGCCTGAAGGCGCCCAGCTTGCCACAGCACGGGCCGCTGCCGTGCACGTGCATTGTGGAGCACCCGGGGTGGCACATCCGACACGGCATGTGCATGACGGGGCGGCAGTGCGCGTTGAGGCAATAGCCAAGCGAGGAGCGAGGGCATGCCGATCACTCCTGCAAGCACGGTCATGGTACAGGCCCGAGGACATGGGGTAGCAACACGCATGCCTGCGGATGGCGTGAGTGTGGCCTGCTCTAAGGGGTGCATGGCGGAGAAGGTGGGGGTGTGGTGAGGGCGGCCTGGGCACGGGTTGCGCATGCAGCTGGCTGTGCCACCGTGTCGCGGATGGTATGCCGATGATGAGCTCGTATGGCAGGTCATGGCGATGGATATGTGAGATGGGGGCGGAGGGATCAGGCCATGCTGGGTGGGTGGAGGGCACACAGGATGGAAGTACACCCTTGCACGTCGCAAATTACAACGGCCACCAGGAAGTGGTGGTGAAGCTGGTGGAGCTCGGAGCCGACATCCATTCCGCTGGTGAGGTGAGGAAGCGGTTTGTATACAGCACACATGCACAGCAAGGGCATGCTGAGTGTGCCTGAAGGCGCCCAGCTTGCCACAGCACGGGCCGCTGCCGGGCACGTGCATTGTGGAGCACCCGGGGTGGCACATCCGGCACGGCATGCGCATGACATGGCGGCAGTGCGCGTTGAGGCAATAGCCAAGCGAGGAGCGAGGGCATGCCGATCACTCCTGCAAGCACGGTAATGGTACAGGCCCGAGGACATGGGGTAGAAACACGCATGCCTGCGGATGGCGTGAGTGTGGCCTGCTCTAAGGGGTGCATGGCGGAGAAGGTGGGGGTGTGGTGAGGGCGTCCTGGGCACGGGTTGCGCATGCAGCTGGCTGTGCCGCTGTTTCAGGGGGGGTATGCCGATGATGAGCTCATATGGCAGGTCATGGCGATGCATATGTGAGATGGGGGCGGAGGGATCAGGCCATGCTGGGTGGGTGGAGGGCACACAGGATGGAAGGACATCCTTGTACGCCGCAGCTCGCAACGGCCACCAGGAAGTGGTGGTGAAGCTGGTGGAGCTCGGAGCCAACATCCATGCCGCCACTAAGGTGAGAGAGCGGTTATATACAGCACACAGGGACAGCAAGGGCATGCTGAGTGTGCCTGAAGGCGCCCAGCTTGCCACAGCACGGGCCGCTGCCGGGCACGTGCATTGTGGAGCACCCGGGGTGGCACATCCGGCACGGCATGTGCATGACGGGGCGGCAGTGCGCGTTGAGGCAATAGCCAAGCGAGGAGCGAGGGCATGCCGATCACTCCTGCAAGCACGGTCATGGTACAGGCCCGAGGACATGGGGTAGCAACACGCGTGACTGCGGATGGCGTGAGTGTGGCCTGCTCTAAGGGGTGCATGGCGGAGAAGGTGGGGGTGTGGTGAGGGCGGCCTGGGCACGGTTTGCGCATGCAGATGGCTGTGCCACCGTGTCAGGGGGGGTATGCCGATGATGAGCTCATATGGCAGGTCATGGCGATGCATATGTGAGATGGGGGCGGAGGGATCAGGCCATGCTGGGTGGGTGGAGGGCACACAGGATGGATTGACACCCTTGTGCGTCGCAGCTTGCAACGGCCACCAGGAAGTGGTGGTGAAGCTGGTGGAGCTCGGAGCCAACATCCATGCCGCCACTAAGGTGAGGAAGCGGTTATATACAGCACACAGGGACAGCAAGGGAATGCTGAGTGTGCCTGAAGGCGCCCAGCTTGCCACAGCACGGGCCGCTGCCGGGCACGTGCATTGTGGAGCACCCGGGGTGGCACATCCGACACGGCATGCGCATGCCGGGGCGGCAGTGCGCGTTGAGGCAATAGCCAAGCGAGGAGCGAGGGCATGCCGATCACTCCTGCAAGCACGGTCATGGTACAGGCCCGAGGACATGGGGTAGAAACACGCATGCCTGCGGATGGCGTGAGTGTGGCCTGCTCTAAGGGGTGCATGGCGGAGAAGGTAGGGGTGTGGTGAGGGCGGCATGGGCACGGGTTGCGCATGCAGCTGGCTGTGCCACCGTGTCAGGGGGGGTATGCCGATGATGAGCTCGTATGGCAGGTCATGGCGATGCATATGTGAGATGGGGGCGGAGGGATCAGGCTATGCTGGGTGGGTGGAGGGCACACAGGATGGATTGACACCCTTGTACGCCGCAGCTCGCAACGGCCACCAGGAAGTGGTGGTGAAGCTGGTGGAGCTCGGAGCCCACATCCATGCCGCCGCTAAGGTGAGAGAGCGGTTTGTATACAGCACACAGGGACAGCAAGGGCATGCTGAGTGTGCCTGAAGGCGCCCAGCTTGCCACAGCACGGGCCGCTGCCGGGCACGTGCATTGTGGAGCACCCGGGGTGGCACATCCGGCACGGCATGCGCATGACGGGGCGGCAGTGCGCGTTGAGGCAATAGCCAAGCGAGGAGCGAGGGCATGCCGATCACTCCTGCAAGCACGGTCATGGTACAGGCCCGAGGACATGGGGTAGCAACACGCGTGACTGCGGATGGCGTGAGTCTGGCCTGCTCTAAGGGGTGCATGTCGATGAAGGTGGGGGTATGGTGAGGGCGGCCTGGGCACGGGTTGCGCATGCAGCTGGCTGTGCCACCGTGTGACGGGGGGTATGCCGATGATGAGCTCATATGGCAGGTCATGGCGATGCATATGTGAGATGGGGGCGGAGGGATCAGGCCATGCTGGGTGGGTGGAGGGCACACAGAATGAATTGACACCCTTGCACGTCGCAGCTTACAACGGCCACGAGGAAGTGGTGGTGAAGCTGGTGGAGCTCGGAGCCAACATCCATGGCGCTAATGATATTGAGGTGAGGAAGCGGTTATATATAGCACATAGGCACAACAAGGGCATGCTGAGTATGCCTGAAGGCGCCCAGCTTGCCACAGCACGGGCCGCTGCCGTGCACGTGCATTGTGGAGCACCCGGGGTGGCACATCCGGCACGGCATGTGCATGACGGGGCGGCAGTGCGCTTTGAGGCAATAGCCAAGCGAGGAGCGAGGGCATGCCGATCACTCCTGCAAGCACGGTCATGGTACAGGCCCGAGGACATGGGGTAGAAACACGCATGCCTGCGGATGGCGTGAGTGTGGCCTGCTCTAAGGGGTGCATGGCGGAGAAGGTGGGGGTGTGGTGAGGGCGGCATGGGCACGGGTTGCGCATGCAGCTGGCTGTGCCACCGTGTCAGGGGGGGTATGCCGATGATGAGCTCATATGGCAGGTCATGGCGATGCATATGTGAGATGGGGGCGGAGGGATCAGGCCATGCTGGGTGGGTGGAGGGCACACAGAATGGATGTACACCCTTGTACGCCGCAGTTTGCAACGGCCACCAGGAAGTGGTGGTGAAGCTGGTGGAGCTCGGAGCCGACATCCATGCCGCTGATGAGGTGAGGAAGCGGTTATATATAGCACACAGGGACAGCAAGGGCATGTTGAGTGTGCCTGAAGGCGCCCAGCTTGCCACAGCACGGGCCGCTGCCGGGCACGTGCATTGTGGAGCACCCGGGGTGGCACATCCGGCACGGCATGCGCATGACATGGCGGCAGTGCGCGTTGAGGCAATAGCCAAGCGAGGAGCGAGGGCATGCCGATCACTCCTGCAAGCACGGTCATGGTACAGGCCCGAGGACATGGGGTAGAAACACGCGTGCCTGCGGATGGCGTGAGTGTGGCCTGCTCTAAGGGGTGCATGGCGGAGAAGGTGGGGGTATGGTGAGGGCGGCCTGGGCACGGGTTGCGCATGCAGCTGGCTGTGCCGCCGTGTCAGGGGGGGTATGCCGATGATGAGCTCATATGGCAGGTCATGGCGATGGATTTGTGAGATGGGGGCGGAGGGATCAGGCCATGCTGGGTGGGTGGAGGGCACACAGGATGGAAGGACACCCTTGCACGTCGCAGCTTACAACGGCCACCAGGAAGTGGTGGTGAAGCTGGTGGAGCTCGGAGCCGACATCCATGCCGCCAATAAGGTGAGAGAGCGGTTATATACAGCACACAGGGACAGCAAGGGCATGCTGAGTGTGCCTGAAGGCGCCCAGCTTGCCACAGCACGGGCCGCTGCCGTGCACGTGCATTGTGGAGCACCCGAGGTGGCACATCCGGCACGGCATGTGCATGACGGGGCGGCAGTGCGCGTTGAGGCAATAGCCAAGCGAGGAGCGAGGGCATGCCGATCACTCCTGCAAGCACGGTCATGGTACAGGCCCGAGGACATGGGGTAGAAACACGCGTGACTGCGGATGGCGTGAGTGTGGCCTGCTCCTGCTAAGGGGTGCATGGCGGAGAAGGTGGGGGTATGGTGAGGGCGGCCTGGGCAGGGGTTGCGCATTCAGCTGGCTGTACCACCGTGTCAGGGGGGGTATGCCGATGATGAGCTCATATGGCAGGTCATGGCGATGCACATTTGAGATGGGGGCGGAGGGATCAGGCCATGCTGGGTGGGTGGAGGGCACACAGGATGGATGTACACTCTTGCACGCCGCAGCTTGCAACGGCCACCAGGAAGTGGTGGTGAAGCTGGTGGAGCTCGGAGCCAACGTCAATGCCGCTGATGAGGTGAGGAAGCGGTTATATATAGCACACAGGGACAGCAAGGGCATGCTGAGTGAGCCTGAAGGCGCCCAGCTTGCCACAGCACGGGCCGCTGCTGGCATGTGCATTGTGGAGCACCGGAGGTGGCACATCCGGCACGACATGTGCATGACATGGCGGCAGTGCGCGTTGAGGCAATACCCAAGCGAGGAGCGAGGGCATGCCGATCACTCCCGCAAGCACGGTCATGGTACAGGCCCGAGGACATGGGGTAGAAACATGCGTGACTGCGGATGGCGTGAGTGTGGCCTGATCTAAGGGGTGCATGGCGAAGTAGGTGGGGGTATGGTGAGGGCGGCCTGGGCAGGGGATGCGCATGCAGCTGGCTGTGCCACCGTGTCACGGGGGGTATGCCGATGATGAGCTCGTATGGCAGGTCATGGCGATGCATATGTGAGAGATGGGGGCGGAGGGATCAGGCCATGCTGGGTGGGTGGAGGGCACACAGAATGGATTGACACCCTTGCACGCCGCAGCTCGCAACGGCCACCAGGAAGTGGTGGTGAAGCTGGTGGAGCTCGGAGCCAACATCCATGCCGCCGCTAAGGTGAGGGAGCGGTGATATATAGCACACAGGTACAGCAAGGGCGTGCTGAGTGTGCCTGAAGGCGCCCAGCTTGCCACAGCACGGGCCGCTGCCGTGCACGTGCGTTGTGGAGCACCCGGGGTGGCACATCCGGCACGGCATATGCATGACTTGGCGGCAGTGCACGTTGAGGCAATAGCCAAGCGAGGAGCGAGGGCATACCGATCACTCCTGCAAGCACGGTCATGGTACAGGCCCGAGGGCATGGGGTAGAAACACGCGTGACTGCGGATGGCATGAGTGTGGCCTGCTTTAAGGGGTGCATGGCGGAGAAGGTGGGGGTATGGTGAGGGCGGCCTGGGCACGGGTTGCGCATGCAGCTGGCTGTGCCACCGTGTCACGGGGGATATGCCGATGATGAGCTCATATGGCAGGCCATGGCGATGCACGTGTGAGATGGGGGCGGAGGGATCAGGCCATGCTGGGTGGGTGGAGGGCACACAGAATGGATGTACACCCTTGCACGTCGCAGCTTGCAACGGCCACCAGGAAGTGGTGGTGAAGCTGGTGGAGCTCGGAGCCAACATCCATGCTGCCGCTAAGGTGAGAGAGCGGTTATATACAGCACACAGGGACAGCAAGGGCATGCTGAGTGTGCCTGAAGGCGCCCAGCTTGCCACAGCACGGGCCGCTGCCGTGCACGTGCATTGTGGAGCACCCGAGGTGGCACATCCGGCACGGCATGTGCATGACGGGGCGGCAGTGCGCGTTGAGGCAATAGCCAAGCGAGGAGGGAGGGCATGCCAATCACTCCTGCAAGCACGGTCATGGTACAGGCCCGAGGACATGGGGTAGGAACACGCGTGGCTGCGGATGGGGTGAGTGTGGCCTGCTCTAAGGGGTGCAAATCGGAGAAGGTGGGGGTATGGTGAGGGCGGCCTGGGCACGGGTTGCGCATGCAGCTGGGTGTGCCACCGTGTCACGGGGGGTATGCCGATGATGAGCTCGTATGGCAGGTCATGGCGATGCATATGTGAGAGATGGGGGCGGAGGGATCAGGCCATGCTGGGTGGGTGGAGGGCACACAGACTGGATGTACACCCTTGCACGACGCAGCTCGCAACGGCCACCAGGAAGTGGTGGTGAAGCTGGTGGAGCTCGGAGCCAACATCCATACCGCTGATAAGGTGAGAGAGCGGTTATATATAGCACACAGGGACAACAAGGGCATGCTGAGTGTGCTTGAAGGCGCCCAGCTTGCCACAGCACGGGCCGCTGCCGGGCACGTGCATTGTGGAGCACCCGGGGTGGCACAACCGGCACGGCATGTGCATGACGGGGCGGCAGTGCGCGTTGAGGCAATAGCCAAGCGAGGAGCGAGGGCATGCCGATCACTCCTGCAAGCACGGTCATGGTACAGGCCCGAGGACATGGGGTAGAAACACGCGTGACTGCTGATGGCGTGAGTGTGGCCTGCTCTAGGTGGCGCATGGCGGAGAAGGTGGGGGTGTGGTGAGGGCGGCCTGGGCACGGGTTGCGCATGCAGCTGGCTGTGCCACCGTGTCAGTTGGGGTATGCAGATGATAAGCTCGTATGGCAGGTCATGGCGATGGATTTGTGAGATGGGGGCGGAGGGATCAGGCCATGCTGGATGGGTGGAGGGCACACAGGATGGAAGGACACCCTTGCACGCCGCAGCTTGCAACGGCCACCAGGAAGTGGTGGTGAAGCTGTTGGAGCTCGGAGCCAACACCTATGCCCGCACTGGTAAGGATCAAACACCCTTGTGTGTGGCGGCTTCGGAAGAGGTGGCGGGCATCCTTCGGAATGCGATGAGTACCCAACGGCAGCAGCTGATGCAGGCAGCAGATGCAGCGGCGGCGGCGCTCTTGGCAGAGGAGGAGGCCGAGAGCCGGGCCAATCAGAGTTGCAGGGGGCAAAAGGGAAAGGCGAAGGTGAAGGGCGCCAAGGCCGCGGGGCAGCCTTCTGCGGGTCCACCTCCGGCGCGAGGCGATGGCGCAAACGCTCCTGGCAGCGCGGCGCCGGCCTCCACCTCAGGAGGGGGGCTTACAGAAGCGCTCCGCGGGGTGAGCGGCGCCGCCCGCCAGGAGACTCGGAGCACCCTCGGCACGGCGCCGGCGGAGACGGCGGAGACGGGGCCGGCGGAGATGGCGGATGTCAAAGTTGCCCAGAGGGAGAAGAAGAGGCTGAAGGAGAAGCAGAGGAAGGAGCGGCAGAACCAGGCTAAGCTGGGGGAGGCGAGGGATGCGATGCGGGCGTACCTGGAGGGCGAGCGCAGCAGCGGTGGGTCTGGCGGCCTGAAGGAGGCCGTGGACCAACTGCAGCGCATGCTCCGGCGCCAGGCTTCCACGGAGGAGCATGAGGGGGACCTCGAGGGGCTACTAGCGGCCGGCATCGCCAAGCTCGAGGAGGCGCAAAAGGCGGAGCGAGCAGCTGTGAAGAGCCGCACGCTGGAGGCATTTGAAGAGGACATGATGCGGTGCGCAGGCGCTGGAAGCGGTGACGCGGCGGGGAGCTCGACGGAGCATGGCGGATCTGGTCCGTCTGCGGGACCCTCCGCCCAGGGGGGACCCTCTGCACAGCCCAGTGGGGAGGACACGCGCGGATCGGTGAGGGAGGGAGGGGAGGAGTTCCGAGGGGCCTCCGCCTCCATCCCCACTTCGGCCTCTGTCACTTCCCCCTCCTCGGCAGCAGCAAACGCGGAGGACAGCGTCAATGTGTGCGTGGTGTGCATGGAGAGGCGCAAGGACACGCTGTTCATGCCGTGCAAGCACATGTGCACTTGCACCGAGTGCGCCGTCCAGCTGGAAAAAAGGAAGAAGAAGGAGGGCTTCATGTGCCCTGTGTGCCGGGTGGCGGTGAAGGACTACGTGCCGGGCATTTTTATGTGATAGCTGGCCGTGGATGACACGGGCATCCTCGGCGTACTTCTGGAACGGGCCAGAGGGGGGCGCCCGCGGACGAGCAGCAGCCGGCGGGCGGAGGCGTGGCCGAGCTGGACACGTCGGAGCGGCATGACCCTTGCTCTCCCCGCGCCTCACCGCACATCTCCCTCCCCACTCACACCCGCGCCCCGCCGCGTCACTCTCCTCCCCAGCCGGCTCCAGTGCATTTCATTGCCCCCTGTGCCCCCTCTTCCCCCTCCTCTTTTCCTTTTTCTCACTCCACCCGCTCCCGCCTCTCCCCCAATCCTCCACCTGCCCCCCTCCGCCCTGCGCTGCCGCGGCCCCTCCCTCCCGCCCCCACCGCACCCCCTCCTCCGCCCTCCTGCCGCCCGCACCCCTCCTCCTCCGCCCTCCTGCCGCCTCCCTCCTATGTCCCCCTCGCTTCCTCTCCTTCCCCCTATGGTCTGTTCCGTCCGTCCTTCCTCCCCGTCCTCCCCCCCCTCCTCTGCCCCCGCTCCGCCCCACCTCCCCTACCTCCAGATGACACTCCCCCCAAGAAGCGGAGGCGTAGAAGGAACATGTTCGGAAAGCAGTCAAGAAAGCGCCACAGGACCTCTTGAACTTTTCGTCCTCGCGTGTCGGCTAGCTGTCCCCCCATGAGGAGGAAAGTGTCTCTCCCTTCGGGTGAGGGTCAGTTTTCCGCCTGACCGTGCGGTAGGGCGGTGCCAAGGCACCTCGGGCAATGGTCGGCACGCAATAGGTTCCCTCTGAGCCTTCGCTGAACGTGATAGCGCCTGACTCCAGGCGGAGCATCCTCAGATCCTCGCACAGGCATCCGGGTTGTAACATCTGATTCTAATCCAAAGCTTAGCACCGATTCCTGCCACCTTGCGCTCTTACCTGCTCTGCATGCCTTGCAGGGGTGGGGATCCGTCGTGCCCCGCCCCCCTTGGGCAGGCTTGTGGGGAGGCCCGTCCCGGCCCAGGACGTGTATGCACCCCCGGGCGAGGAGGGGGACAGAGGGTCTCGCGGTGGTGCGCTCAGGGGGGGTGGCTGGGCAGGTTTGGCCCTTTCCTTGGGGTTTGCGAGTATTTAGTTACCTGACAGATGGCACACATATTCGGTCCCCTCGGGCGCTACGCGTTCCGTCAGTGCTCGAAGGGCCCTCCCTTCTCCTTGTCTTCGATTCATCATTTCCTTCTAGCACTGTGGAATGCATGCTGCTAGCCCCAGCTCGGGGGACTAACTAAACTCTAACTTTCCAAGACTCAAACTGGCCTAACTGCCTGAGTTCTTGACCGAAAATTTCGAGCTTTAGTGTTCTGAAGTCCTCAGAGCCTCCCCGAGCTTTTCGGTAGGACCACACTACAACTGCAATTAACCCTTTCAGGCTTGATTGTTGATAAGGACGGGGGGGGGGAGTAGGGCGTGGGTAGGGGCGCGACCTGAACTGGGGGGACACGCGAGCATGCGAATCTGTGGGCACAGCACGAGGTGCCTGCCATTGTGCACCGGGCTCGGGCTTTGGCCTTGGGGACAACACCCGGTCCCCCACATGTCGTGCGCGGTCCGCCTTTGCTGGCGACGAGGGCAGTGGGAATACGGTGCCCGTCCCCTGCCACCATGCAAGGGTGCACCATCCGGTCCCCCACGTCGTGCGCGGTCCACCTTTGCTGGCGAGGAGGCAGTGGGAACTGTCCCCGTCCCCTGCCACCATGCAAGGGTGCAGCACCCGGTCCCCCACATGTCGTGCGCGGTCCGCCCTGCTGGCGAGGAGGGCAGTGGGAATACTGTCCCGGTCCCCTGCCACCATGCAAGGGTGCACCACCCGGTCCCCCACATGTCGTGCGCGGTCCGCCTCTCCACCGACATGGGAACTCCACGAATGCGCGGCCCGTGGGCGTGGAGCTTCAGGGGTTCCCATGCAGCGTTTCGTTAACAGCTGACAATGACAATGACAGTCGCGGAGCTCGGAGCCCATGCCCTCAATGGTAAGGATCAAACACCCTTGTGTGTGGCGGCTTCGGAAGAGGTGGCGGGCATCCTTCGGAATGCCATGAGTACCCAACGGCAGCAGCTGATGCAGGCGGCAGATGCAGCGGCGGCGGCGCTCTTGGCAGAGGAGGAGGCCGAGAGCCGGGCCAATCAAAGTCGCAGGGGGCAAAAGGGAAGGCGAAGGTGAAGGGCCCCAAGGCCGCGGGGCAGCCTTCTGCTGGTCCACCTCCGGCGCGAGGCGGTGGCGCAAGCGCTCCTGGCAGCGCGGCGCCGGCCTCCACCTCAGGAGGGGGGCTTACAGAAGCGCTCCGCGGGGTGAGCGGCGCCGCCCGCCAGGAGACTCGGAGCACCCTCGGCACGGCGCCGAATGTCGAAAGGTGGCTCTCTTCAGTGGTGACACCAAGGACCCTTCAGGGCAGCTGCTGGCTGCAGCTAGGCTCCATCTAGGCTCCAGCTAGGCTTCAAGCCAAGGAACTGGGGGCAAAGAAGTTTCCTCTCACCCAGCTAGAGGCAGGCACCTAGCGATACCTAGCAAACACGGACTGTCCCTTTGCACAGCGCAACAGCCCGCAGAATGGGCCGAGCTAAGCTTGGACTCTCGAACTAATCTCTGAGCAGCCCCCAGAAGGGACCCATCGGAGCACACTGGCCCTAGGCTCTTGCTGATAGGGAAAACACCGCTGGCTGAGACACAACACCCAACCCATCGGCAATCGTGAGTGAGGGGGGTCAGTGGGAGGGCGCGCACCCCGAGTCACGCCCGCACCATGCGGGCAAAGGCGGTGCCCGTGGCCGAGGGGAGGATCAGCCGTTGGGCTGCATTCATGACGCAGTACTATGCAGCTTATAGCACTCGGAAGCCCAGTCTCCGTGGGTCTGAATCAAAGCATCCTGCACCCTAAAGGCCGAAGTGGCCCCACCCCAGCAGAAAGAGTGGCGGGTATAGGCCGCCGGGTCCAGGCCGGCTCTTTTGGCCAGCGTGCGAAAAATGCTCACAAACACTGCATGAGTCAAGGGCTTAAGCCTGCCCTTGGCATCCTCAGTTCAGAACAGGGGGCCATCCGGCCCCAGACCAGGGTCCAACATGACACACCGGAGCGCCTGGACCGGGCAAATGGGGGAGCCAGGAACAGTCAAGGCTCTCCCGGTGTGGAACCGCTCCCCCCGCCCGCCTTAGAGTGGCTCACTCTAATCACAACCTCCCGGTAGACGCAAGAGTGTCAGGTAACCCCTTGGGTTCCATGCATCCGCCTTGTGAACCGGCACGTTGTCCTTCCTAAAGAAAAGGAGGAAGTCAGTGGGCATGGCGTTGGACACAACAAGCTCATGAAAGCCGTGAAGGTCGGTTTCCGCAGCCGTCTAAAGCAGCTCTTCCGAACCGCCGGGCGTGACCTGCTTGGAGGGGGTGCCCCATCTCCTCCCGCAACCATGCAAGGCTGCACAAGCATGCACAAGCACGTGCAGGGCCCTCACACCTTATGTGAATTTCTTGGCGGTGGATGGTTTGACTTGTCAGCCAGGGACTGTGAAACACGATCCGCTTCGCCAAGACATCATCCGTCGCCGGGAGCATGTCCGTCAGGTACCCCCAACTCCTGCCGGAGATGCAAAAGGAGACAAAGCTCCTAGCGCCGGTGGAGTAGGACGACTGAGTGGTATGAGCATAACGCTCAGCCTCGAGGACGGCGGTGAGGGTCTCGATCTTGTCCAGCTGCTCATCTGCTCACCAAGTCACCCCGGTGAGGTCTTAGTCGGTCCACTCGACAGGGGAAGGGGGGAAGCGGACCACCATGGTGGCAAATCTGGTCCCCCCTTTAGTGGCTACTATCCGGCAGTCCTTGTGACAGGACTGTAATCGCCGACAGTCCTTTCACAAGGACCGACTTTTCAATATTTTTTCCGATGCCTTAACGAGCTCCGACATGCTTGCCCCCCGGGCGAAATTCCTGAAGTTTGGTAGGCTCCGTCCTACAATGTCAAGTGGCATGCATGTTGACCGCCACCGTTGAGGTTTTTTCTCCATATTTTCTTGTCGTTCGCCGGAATATAACTTATTTGTCATTCATGCTACTTCAACCGATATTTTGAAGGCCGAGATGACCTCGGATCAGAAATTTGACAAGACATTTCAGAAAGAGCAGCTCGAGAACTTGACGACACAGGTCTCCGAATTTTCATGGGAGCTTTAAGGAATTAGGTAGCACAGCAAATAGCTTAGTCCTTGTGAAAGGACCGGGATTTTTTCATCGAAAACCTCAGAAATACACCCCAACAGTGTCGCATTAAAAAGTAACACTATACTCACTTGAGGCTTGTACCAATATATCTTAATAGTGCTTTGACCCATAAATATGATGTGGAAACACACTTTGGGACCCATTGGCCACAAACGATGCCCAATATTGATTGTTGACTCTTAGTCCTTGTGAAACGATTATTAATTTGGATAGTAGCCATCAGAGGAGGGTGCGCACCACCCAGAACACGCCTGGAAGGGACACCACCAGCTCGTAGCCGCCCCCCTTTCCAAGCAGGGGGCTAGAAAGGCCCCCGCGGTGCCACTCTGCCGCATTCGCTTACATCTCAGGAAGTTCAAGATGATGGCAAGGAAGTCTAAAAAAGGGATGTTCCCCGGGCGTTATGGCCGATGAAGTCCATCGCGGCATCCTCATTAATCCTACCCGGCAGTGGGAGCTAGCCCCATGGTGTGAGACACAGCGGGCTACCTTCGATCCAGACCGAGATCTGCCTATCCTCCTTAAACCTCCTCTTGAACTTTGCTACCTGGCACCTGGAGAGGAGGTCAGAGTACACATCGTCCTCCGAAGCGATGCAGTTCGGCAACAGGCGGATGCCCCTCTGCGCATACGAGAAGAAAATCTGTCGGAGTAGTGGAATGTACTCGGCGGGGCCCCCACCACCTCTCCCGCCGCCCAGTGGTAGAGGTGTTGTCAATGTGCACCACCACAGACATCCCCTCAATGTATTTCCCCACAGGACCAATGTCCGGTAGAGAGTAAGTAGCTCGAGGTACCCAATGCCCGAGGACTCAAGGCATCCTTGCTTGAAGGGAAAGTGATCTTCCCGGGGTTGGCTCTTGAGCCAGGCCTAGGTGACGGCGATCTAGCGCTTGTCAAGCACCGCTTCCATCCCCACCCCGGTGGAGGCATCAATAGAGAACCACTCCCACTTCGCCTTCAATTGGCCCAGCCAGACCCTCTGGCCTGTGTACAGTTGCATGACGGCGCAAATGCCCTTCAGGTGGTGCACCACCTTGTGAGAGAGGTGCAGAAACTTGCCCCTGCGCTGAGAGAGGGGTGCGTGGGCGCACCAGGTGCATGGCGACAAGCCGTACACCACCTGGCCGGAAAAGGCAAGAAGATCAAGAGCCCTCTAGCTTGGCCCTAGGCACCTGGGGGGGGGGCAAGGGCCCCCAGCCTACGGATCTTGTCCACCTTGGTTTGCACCACCAGAATGCCGTCCTCGGATATATTGGCAGTGCACGCGCCATCGTCGGTAGAGAGCAGGGTGCCCCCAAAAAAATCAATGCTCTGAACCGGTCCTTCACATTTGCTAGGGTTAACCTCAAAGCCGAGGAACACCACAAACTCATGATGCAGTCACAACATTCGCGTGTGTACCTGGTCTTTTACAAGGAGGAAATCATCCAGCTACTCCACAATGGGGGCACTTTGGGCCAGCGTCCGCCGGACAATTGCCCGGGTGAATCTGGTGACAATGCCTGGCGTAGCCAAGTCCCCAAAAGGTCCCAAAAGAGGCTTTGGTGTCCGCCAGGACTTCGCCATCCCACTCAAAAACATGGGATGACCAATACCGAGCGGCCTCAGGCGCGCTACGGTAGGCCGTGGTCAGATCTACCTTAGCCATCCACATCCTTGGTCCGAGGAGAGAGTAAGCATCCTTCATTGAGGGAAACCTCTATTTCACCAGGTCGATGCGGGAGCTCACTCCCACATCTTCTGCCCGGGAGTAGCCCCACACGGGCCTGCACTTAAACACACCCTTCCGTCCTTCTCCACAGTGCCTGCGGCACAAATCCCTTGCACTTTCCAGTGCATCAGGACCCGGACTATATTGTTGGCCTTCTTCTCCTTGAGAATTTCAGCTTGCATAGCCAGCCAGTGTTCCTTAGACACATAGGTGGCTACGGTGTAGAATGTGTTTTCTGGGACTTGGGAGAAAGGAAAGCCCACGCCGCATGCGGCACCTCTAGCTAGGTACACGCGATCAGGGTCCCCATGAAAAGCCGCGGCCATGCGGCAAGCGCGGGAAGTTGTGCCAAGAACAGAACCCCCATGCTCCCCGAGCTTAGACATGCGCTCCTTCCACTTCTTGATAGAAGTTTAGCCGCCTCCAAAGAGGCGGCGGATGTCTTTGTCCAAAGTTGATCCACAAGAGTTGGCCAGCTTGAGAAAATGGTGATGGGCGATGGCTTGTCACCTACGTCCACCGGCTCTACCTTAAAGGACAAGTACACAAACGGTTGGGCAGAGCTTTGAGGGGCAGCTAGAAGGACTAGGGGCTCAGAGGGAACAATGCCGTCAAGAGGCAAAAAAGGTTCGGCTCCTGGCAATGCCTGGGTCCCAACAACAACAAACCCTGAGGAAACAGTCCGCAGGGGATCTAAGACAATATTGTCCAATAGCGGGGTGACATCAACACGACGCCTGGGGGCGAAGCCCCAGGAGAAACCCCACCAAGCTGCAGCAAGGTTCGGTATCGATTGTTTGATATTCTGATACCATCGACATATCATAATATCAGAATCAATTGATAGTGAAGTTGTGCACTATCAAAATATTGGAATCGATTGATCCCACTAATCATTTATCATAATCGATTGATGATAAATTAAAAATAATAAAAACCTATCAATACCACGCGGAACATCCGATGCCGAGTTCAAGGAGGGGATCTACAGGTCCTTGTAGGTCACGGTAGGTCCCGGTAGGTCCTGGTAGGTTCTTGTAGATCCATGTAGGTCCCTGTCGAGGTTCGGTATCGGTTGTCTGATATTTTGATACCATCGATATATCAGAATATCAGAATCAATTGATAGTGAAGTTGTGCACTATCAGAATATTGGAATCGATTGATCACACCAATCATTTATCAAAATCGATTGATGATAAAATGAAAATAATGAAAAACTATCAATACCACGCGAAACAACCGATACCAAACCTTGAACTGCAATGCGTGCGCCGTGTCTGACGAAAGCTGCTGCCCGGCTCCTCACGACATCTCAGGCTACGCCATCTCGATGGGTCCCCCTCCACAAGACGTGCACACATGGGGGTGAGGGCAATGTGCCTTGTTGCAACCCTTATTGAAGGCATAGCAGTGTCTTGCCTTTGAAAGGCTTCAATACGGCAGAAGCGGGCTTGGTAGCAGGAACCGGGGCGACCTTAGACGCCTTCGTCAACCGCTTACACGGCGCTGACTTAGGCCCCCAAGATTGTAAAGGTCCGCGCCTGCCTGGTACTTCCTCAACTGGGTGTCATGGCAGTCGTGGTGAACCTTCAACTCATCCATCGTCGCCCTGTCCTCTCAAGGCGCCACACTGACGAAGAATTCAGTTTGGAGCCTGTGTGACGAGGTCAGTGAAGAGAGACCGGTACACATCGTACACCATAACACCAAGGAGAGTTGTAACAACTAAATTTTCTTGTGGTGTTGGTCCATAGCACGGAACAAGCACGTAGGGGTTGTGACACCGGGAGGCAAATCATTGTGATCATATTCAAGGCTGTGATAATGATGACGATACCAAGGCACGGCACGGAAGTTTTTTTGCTGCCGAATAACTCTTGGTTTGTTCTTGAATGAATAAGAATAACTCCTGATTTGTTACCGAATGAGTAAGAATAAGTATTGGTTTCCTTTCAAATGAATTGTTGGATTTGTCACAGTGACACACAAAATTATCACATGTCACTTCCTATAGTAGGCTGGATGACCGTCACCAGTAGACGGGAAACACCCGTTAGGTATTTATGTATGCCTCTCTTTTATCTATCACACTTTTACCGTTCTGAATCCGTAACCCTTAACTCAGGGTTTACCTCGCTAGTTAGATATATATTACCGCCAAAACTATATATCTACCATGAATAACGAATTATACCCTTGGAAGTGCATTGATATATCGATATCGCACCATATCGCGTATTCGCCATTGTTTATCATTGCCAGTCAAACATATATCACTTTCTAGTCACGCCATGCAATCGCTCACAAGTTAGGAGGTTCGGCATATTAAACAGTGTTAATGGATGCCATGTCATCAAATGCTCCAAAGTCTCTTCACTAATACCCTCCCAGACTATTGCGGCTTTCCAAATCCGGCGCGCTCGGCCTTCATCTCATGGTAAATGTACGTGGCATCGTCGTCGCCAAAAGAATCGCGCGGGTGGTATTGTGTACGTTTGATGGTTGACCCCTGTCCTTATTGGGTGAACGACGGGATTGTCGATGCTCATGTTTTTAACCCTTTGACCCGGTTCCACGCTCATCACTCATGTTGGTTTGTGGTTTCTAGACGAAATAAGCGTGAAATATATGTGATGTTTGCGCTAGCTTACCTATATGAATACATCCGCGACTCAGATATGATGAGAGTGATAACGGTCAATTTTCAACTTAGCATATCGCGCGATTTCTGGGTTGGACCACGGCTATCATATCGCATTAGGTCTTGGAAACTACAAAGTAACATGCGGAAGCCCGATATGACTTGGGAACTTATATTTTCGTCATATCCAAAATCACCAAAAATGGAAATATCATGAAAAACGGCATTTTTCCGTTGTTTTGGGCCCCCCGTGATCCAACGGATGGCGAAAAAATCGACTGGAACTTGTGGGTGCCATGAAAAATGCCGTGAGACGCCCATTATCCGCTCACCACTATAAGCATCGTATCTGAGTCGTTGATGCAGTCATATGTGTCTTACAAACTTTTGGGTGAAAAGGGGCGGTTTGGCGGCCTATTTGGATATGAGTTTATGCCGGCTTGTTATCTTGAAGCGACTCTCGGGTATCTACTCGTCGGAGCCCAATGTGGATGAAAGATGGCATGCAAAGGGGCATGTCGAAAGACTAGGAATGTTAACATTTGTCGCGTATTTCCGTTTTGAAATGTGACATTTTTTTGATGATGGCAAACGCGGTACGGACATTATCGGGCGGGGAAACCCGCAACCCCCGCGTGCCTTAAGCCTCGAGTGTGATCGAGATATGATATGGGTCCGTCGGTCCGTCCCAAAACGCGGCCGGCCGGCCGTCCGTCCAAGACATTTTCGGACGGACAACCGGCCTAGTCGCGTCGGAAAAAGACGTTGAAATAGGATTGTCATACTTAAGCCCACACTTAAGAATGTAACGCTACCAATTAAGTTTTCTCATACGTAAG
This sequence comes from Cymbomonas tetramitiformis, assembly GCA_001247695.2. Lineage (NCBI taxonomy): Eukaryota > Viridiplantae > Chlorophyta > Pyramimonadophyceae > Pyramimonadales > Pyramimonadaceae > Cymbomonas > Cymbomonas tetramitiformis. Next base: position 20,325 of record LGRX02026199.1, on the reverse strand, counting down.
AGAATTTTTATTTTTCTAATTTACCATACTAATTTGCAATTTGGTTTGTTAGATGCGAGTCGTAGTTTTTATATAACTTTGACAAATGCTTGAGTATAAAGTACATTCGGGGGTTTTAAATGCGCATATATTTTAGATGATTACATAAGTCGGGTCACTCCAGCATAGCAGTCGCAAACCGAAACGGCGTCTAAATAGAATATAAATCGTATCGCTCGTATTTCTGGAATCAGATGACACGATCGACGTTAGATCGAAGTTAAATCACGCCAGGCGTCGTATCTGAATAAATAAACAGGAATACCGTTGTACGAAAGGTCAACGTTATCCATTACATATTCCAACATATCGCTCAACGCATGCGCATACGAGTCATATGACGCTGTGCGTCACGCCTCAGTAAAAATTCACTTATCGGTATAAACATAGAAGTCGGTAGCACTTCATTTTTGTCGCAAGGTCTTTTTATTTGTCGCATCGTGCGACAAAACTTATATCGTTTAGTGAGCGACAAAAATGAGTGGGTTTCTTATGATTATCGCAGCTGCGACAACCATGATATCCACATTCAAATCTGTCGTAAATTTTTACAGAAAATTGTTCCGGACGAACGGTTTTCACATACTGAATTTTGAGACAAATAACTATGTAAAAATACCCTAATAGCTTTTAGCGGTACGTAGACAGTGAAAGGGGTGCACAAGCACTAGGCATTCATCTAGCAAGCAAGCGGGCATCATGCACACACACGCAACGCACTTAAGTTTGGTTTCGTTACAAGAAATATGCAAATTCAATTTTAAAATGCAATACAAATTTGGAAATGTGCAATCACACTATCGACTATGAAGTTTAGCGACAAAATTCGCGTCTCTTCGTGGTATAAAATCGGATGGTTAACGTGTCTCTCGTTCTCGGTTACGCGCGGTCGCTCGATGAAAATCCGATGTAAGCCTGTTTAGATCGGTAAACCGTTAGATTAAACGTGGGAGCTTTCGCCCAAGACTCGCCCAAGACACACGCCCTTGGCCTAATATCAAATATGCCTTATAGGGAGCATCAATCGCAATGAGAACTTGTGTGAAAGCCACAATCTGTTATTCTACTTACGACCCATAGGCATGTTATCTATCAGATGGTATCGCATCATTGATTGGCCGGTTAAGCGCGAGCGATCGACCGAAACTTGCTATGACTCAGAAATCTTTTGAAAATTTTCCGATGCCATTCACCTTGAGGGACAGCCCTTTGCGGTATGGCATGTCGTGACGTCACTTTTTTTTTCTTCAGGAAAGCTGTTTCGCTCCTATAAAATAAGGGAAACGAAATGAGAAACAACATTTTTTTCTGAAAAAGCTGCGAAGCGTCGTTGATATAAACGATTCTTTTTGCGACACGACAAATAAAAAGACCTCGCGACAAAGATGAGAGGCTACCATAGAAGTCGGACAGACGGAGTGATCGTCTAGAATATTGTCTCAACCCATATCTTAGTATCATCGTACGATAGGCGTGAGATACCTTGGAAACCGGTCGATACCGTGATCGGTGGCAGTTATATATCCAGAGTGCAATTTCTAGCGAACGTGACACGAACACATTTTGACGATGTGTTCACATGATGCATATTAGAGTCAATTAAAGATGCGTGCCACGTCATGCGGCATCTCTACATACTTTGGCGGAGATGGGGGAATTCGATCGAAGTTCAAACCGGAAAAATAATTAATATAGAATAAGTTTTCTTAATCTTAGAATAACCCGTTTCATCGTTAATTTAGAATAAGTTTTCTTGATGTCATCCGGCTATGACCAGTGGTCCTTTTCACGACTCGTGTTCAAATAATGTGCACACAGGTCAAACGCTCTCGTTCCCGCTGGTGCCATCATGAGGAAGCCTCCAAAAAGCTTTAAGAAGGTTTGTCTCGCTTGTGATAATGGTGGGCGCCGTTGTAATAGACACTCACGGCGTGTCCTGCTTGAAAAAAGGCCCCTGTACTTCTTCTAGATTCTAAACCCTTTGACTTGCCTTTTACCGCTGCACGCGACCGGCAAGCATCTTTGAAACTTCCGAGTTTCAAAGATGCGTTTTGTATTTTGGGTGCACCCTAATTTTAGAAAACGGCCGAGCGCTTCCCGTTTGTGCGGGATATTCACATTTATTCCATGGAATATTTCATATGGATTAACACACATAAGCACGAAGGCATCGGCCACGCATCTTTGAAACTAACGAGTTTCAAAGATGCGTTTTTTGTCATTTGGGTGCGCATACCCAAATAACAAATCAGCCGAGCGCTTCCCGTTGGCGTGGGGTATCCAACGCTTGAATGTTGAATATTCATTGTAATATGAGTTAGCAAGCGAGGTTGCAAAGGCATCGGGACAGAATCTACGAAACTGTCCTATGCCTTTGCCTTTGGGTTTGGGTTCGAAGGTGACACCCAAACCCAAAGATGCCAAACAGCCGAGGGCTTCCCGTGCGTCCTAACGCACGAAACTTGGCACGAATACTGCCAAGATACGTATATTTGAGTTACTTGAAGCTCAAGGCTTCAAGTTACTTTTGCGCGAAACGCGCAATCTATTTCTAAGGCAGATGTTTTGGGTTTGGGTTCGAACGTGACACCCAAACCCAAAGATGCCAAACAGCCGAGGGCTTCCCGTGCGTCCTAGAGCACGAAACTTGGCACACATACTGCCAAGATACATATCTTTCAGTAAGTTGAAGCTCAAGGCTTCAAGTTACTTACTTTTTGTCAAGCAGAACACGCCGTGAGTGTCTATTGTGGCAAAGATGGCAAATAATAAAAGTCATTATGCGTAAAGAGTCGTTAATCACGGCCGTGACTTTTAGATTCACGGCCGTGAATCTTTCCGAATGGAACCAAAAACCGTTCGATTTTAATCGAACGGTTTTTGGTTCCATTCGGACATATGGACATCACGGCAAGACAACTCTTCAGTGTAATATTTCGCATGGCATGGGGATAGCTCAACAGGTACAGGTACAACGTCATGGATGCATGCACCGGTCATAGCCGGATGACATAAAGAAAACTTATTCTAAATTAACGATAAAATGGGGTATTCTAAACTTATGAAAAAATATTCTAAATTAAATAGCCTACCGTTGAAACCGCTGATGAAAGCGTGGACGCGTGGAGGTGTTGATGCGGCAGGTTTACGAGAGCGGAGTTCTGCCGCATATTGCATGTGGAAAACATTTGAAATCACATCCAGGAGTGTCACATATGTGTTTTGAACATACGTACCCCACCGATACCATACGTTTGCCCACGGCGCGGGCACAATCTCCGTATGTTGCAGAGTTACCCGCCATACACACTGCAGACTTACGTACGGTGTGTTGAGGGACTGCTTGGAAAACAAATGCAACTTGGTGATATAAGAATAAATTTCTAGATAAGTAGATATGGAGCGTCTGCGCCCGGGATCGCCATGAGTGAACTCTGCAGTGAAAAAGAGTTTTCAACCCGCTCAACGGTAAGCTGCCCTGTCTTTTTGCGCGCAAGGTGAGAGTTAAAGTTGGCCCAAAAAATCGCCTTTTCTCCGAGGGTGAAATAAAAATGGGCTGCTATCCGGGTTCGGTTGAATTACGTACGCATGCCACCTGTAGTTTCGATTGCGGCTTACTGAGAGATCCGATGTAGGAACGGACAAAAAACGTGTTTTCGCACCGCGAATGATTTTATTGTGCAAGACGTTGCGTTGTGAATGTGAATAGGGGCGATGGTAGAATGTGCCTGTGGTGGAAATCACGGGCACATCACGGGCAAATAATTTCACTGTCAGTATGGCGACGTTTCCCATGGTCACATACAGGGTTGCTGGGGGCGCAACCCGCCGGATTTTACGCTTAGATTATACTACTTGGGGAGAACAATTTAATGTGTGTGACGAGTGACATTAGCTCAAGAGCTCATAGCTTATAGAGCGCCACGTCCAAAGGTCTGGAGGTCCCGGTTTGAATCTGAGATGCCACACGATCAAGGTGCGCTTTCCCCACCCTTTATCTGCAACGTGGAAGCCAAGTCCAATGCATTTTAAAAAGGTGTTAGGAGCCCTTATGGTTCTTCACACCATCAGCATATTTTCAACATTTTTTAGGGTGCTGATGCTTTCAAGGAGCACTTCTAACTCCTGCAGATCGACGCGCCCTCTTGCGAAAGTGTGAAGCACTCTCGAGGAATTTGAAGACGCGCCTAGCAGTTTTCGTTTCCCCCTTTTTTGGAAGCCTTTTGCCTTGGACGAGCCCTGCAAAGCCTGCAGATCGAAGCCCGTCTTTCAAAAGTCCAATATAATGGGCACGTGGTCTTCATGTGTAGGGTGGCAGCTTGATGGCGACTCACTAGCACCCCACTGGCAAAGATTATGCGCATGCAGCATTATTGGGTAAGAAGGTAGGTGGCTTGCATAAGCGTTGCATACATTGCATATTGCATATGACTTGCATACGCAAGCATATGTTAAAGTCCCAACCAAGCATAAGCTAAAACCCCTTAGTCCAGACCATCGATATTCGCATAACACCCGGTTCACTATTAAAAAAACAATTATTTTATTAACCCCCCCAAAACCCCCAGTTTACGAACTGCGAGTGAACTATATTCGATACTTGCCTAATATGCAAACCCACTTTCCTGATATGTACTTATATCTTATAAGTAATATGATAAGCATGCCGTAGTGCTAACTACGGTGGCACATCGGGCATGGTCGATACTTTTTTTTATAGACTATATTGAGTAAGACTTTAGGCATACCGATAGTGCTTGACTTCCATACTATTCATACATCGATAACATGCCATAGGCAACACGCTTGGAATAGTTCCGGATATCGGATATGCCATATGCGGTGTACTAGCTAATCTGACCGGACTCGCAACAAACATGCCGGATTCTTACATTTGATGTTTCAAAATACCTGCCCTGATTAGCTCGGACTGCACGTCCAGACAAAATAGGGATGCATAAGTATCGCGAAAGCTACGCCCAATTGTGGTGTGCTCGTGTGGCACTCTAGCCTTGTCACAACCCGCGGCTTGTCGCGTACCATCGCCGGGTTGTGACACCTGAGTCAGTGGTCCTGGTGACAAACGTGACAGTCGTGCTCGGGTGGCCGCGATCGTGACAGTCGAGGTGGTGGCCAAGCTGGTGACACTGAGGACAACCGGCGACCCAGATATGACCCATATCTGGGGTGATATGGGCGTGATTAAGCATTAAGGACTACTGGTGACACTGAGGGCAGCTGGCGACCCAGATATGACCCATATCTGGGGTGATATGGACGTGATTGAGGACTACTGGTGACACAGAGGTGGCGGGAGACAACTGGCCAGAGAGGTATGACATACTACGAGGCAGTCGCTACAGGTGGACTCGATCGATATGGATAGGGCGCGGTGCGCAGAGGCCATCGCTAGATAAAGTAGAGCGTAGGGACAATTGAGGCAGTAGCGCCTTTTCAATTTCCCTCTCGGAATGGTAGACGGCTTTCTTTCCTCGAGATAATAGGAAGATATAGCACACGGTATTACGGGATTTGCAGGGCAAGCGCGCAACGCTAATACAGAGAAGTAGGTACTCACTTGAGAGTGGGGACCCAGGCGCGTTGCCTGGGTCCTCCAACATGACCAGATTTGCATTCACAGACATTGGATATCCACTGGTTACAGATTCAGAAGAGGCTAGCTAGAGCATGGACACAGAATTATTAAGAGTGGTTGTTACGATGTGTATTTCCCTCTTGCTTGATCCTGATTGTTGTCCTGACATGCCAACCCGCAGGTTTCAAAGTGTTTACATCAGCGTTGCTGATGTGCGATATTGAGATAGAGTATGTTAAATTATCACAGTTCAAAAGAGTTATCAAGTTATTGGAAGTCGCGATGCGCTTGAGGAACGTTTCGAACTGCGACCCTTAGTTCGATTTACACGTTTATTTTTATTCTGAACGAAAATATACCCATAAGACATATATGGCGTGCTAAAAAACTTTAAAATTTCCACAAGTACATCTGACAGAGTTGCAGTGCTACATACATTGAGGTTGGTCAGAGTTCGCCTGGCTACAGAGTTCGGGCATTGCAGTGGGAAGTGCATTCGTGCTCGCTGACCACGAGTGGCTACTTGTGTACACGTTGTGCCGGGTTCGCGACAATACCCCAGATTTGAATTGGGACCTCCAAGTAGCTAAAGCTTGGTGCTCTACCATTGAGCTAATATCATTCTTTCACAATTATTTTGTGATGGATGTGTCTTATGTAGGTGAGCTATGGGAAGATGCAGGCAATCTGCAGAGAATAGATCGAACAACTTACAAAAAACTAATGTGAGTGATAGGCTGCTCCCAACAGATAGCGTGAAGGTGGCTCGTGAAGGGGGTGACTTTGTGTCGCTGACAGTCACCTCCCTTTCTGTGTCACCCCTCACTGTGAATGTCACCTGCAGTCTATCACGTGCCATCCGATCGACCGTCCGACGAACACACAACCCTAAGTAATTTTGTTATCAAATTGTCTTAGCCGTTTTACCCGTTCCTGACTGTCTTCAGAAGCTGTGAATATATATCTTAACTATACATATATATATATCACTCTCTTCGTAAGGTTATCGGCATGTTTTCACGTATTTTCAGGGACGGTGCTTCGCTATTTCCCGTATCTATCGCATCTACGCATCTTCGTATCTTTGGCCGCTTCGTATCTTCACCGTATCTACTCAACGACGTATATTTCAACGACTTTCTACGTATCTATTCGCGGCCTCGCATCTTCGTCTCTTTGTCAAGGCTCTATATCGATATTTTCGATAACCGATACTATCGATATATCGTATTTATCGCCGACTATCGGATTGCAATATCAAACTATTATCGATTGTGCGGGTTTTTATGTTCCATATTTTATTTATAACAAATTACATATAAATGCCCAAATAATCGATTATTTATCGATTGTGCCGATTATCGATACCATTTTTCGGATATCGGATAATATCGATACCAAAAAACCAAACCGATATAGAGCCCTGCTCTTTGTTGGATCTCGCCGAGCTTACCGCGGGCACCAATCGTATGGCAAGTGCTGAGTAGCTTTGAAAGCAACATGGAGTAGTTGGCCTCACAGACTGGCTTATGGTATGTCATGCATGAGGCGAGAATGAAAGCGGCCCGAATGCGTGACAAGGAAAATCGAGATCCCAACCTCATTGGACTAGGCAGCGAGCATGTTACGCACCTGAGCTCCACGCCTCCATCCAACACGGCAATTTGGGGCGGCACTTGGCGTGCATGATCCTACGGCCAATTATATTGAAGTTTGCGAGAACAGGTGTTCCGCTCGGTGAAAACGAACTGGCTAAGCTCCATAAACAGTCCGGCCGAGTGCTTTTATCATGCATCTCGGAAACCCGGATAATACGAAACAATGACTGACAGTACGGTACTACTGTACTGTCATCCTAGCTACTAGCGGAGTCACGGTTCCGATCAGAGACAGGTCAGGCTAGGTGCTATCAGAGCCCATAATAATAACCCTGAACCTAAAGTCCAGCACACCACCCGGAGCTGTGACCGTAGCCAATGGAGCTAGGCAAGCGGAGCAAACTAAACAGATAACAAACAGCACTTCACTGGAAACATATACATTTCTAGCTGGGTGCCCGGGGACTTGTCCCGGCACAACCCACTACTGCGGCTAAGGCTAATCACACCTCCAGGATTTGGAATAAAACAATCTAGCCACTGTAAAGCTGGTCGGCAAAGCCGAGTGCAGCAGACGGATTCCAATCAAGAAAATCATCCGAAGTCAGTTGAGAAGAGACATCATAAACGTTGACACCACCAGACCCATGTGGGCAAGGCGGGAGAGCAAGAACATTGAAGCTGACAGAAGCAGACGATCCCAGAGCACCACCAGACCCAAGCGGGTCAGGCGGATCCCAGAGTGGAATGGCAAAATCATCAGACTGGTAAGTAGCCGAGGTCGATTGAGAAAAGAACCGCGGCACATCCCGCGGCGGCAATGACGAACCAGCAGGAACCATAGGTGGGCTAAGAGAATCCAGTAGTGCTTCATGGGACCGTAGTGAATCGTAGCCGTAAGTGGCTCCGGGCTCAACCAGGCCCCTGACACCACCGCCGACCACGAGGGTCGGCATCGCCGTAGCACTGAACAGAAACGTAGCCACCATAAAAAGAGTGAGGGCAAATTCACCAATGCCAAATGGCCTGGAGCCTCTGGGGACTCCGAACCGCCGAAATGCTGCAGCCGTCGGCGGTGCACCCCCCTCAATTTCAGTCAGGCAGACACCAGGAGGGTAGTTGGAGCCCTCCCCATCATCATCGGAATCATACACCTCAACAGGCTCAGGCTCAACGTCAAGCCAGTCAGGGTGGACAGTGTTAAAAGTCTTGAAAGAACTGTCATCAGGAGTCATTGGGCCGAGAGCCAGAGAGGCAGACGGCGGCACAAAGGTGGCACGGTTGACTTCACGCAAGTCAACCGGCTCATCATGCACAAGTGCAGAGGCCCGCGGCAGCAGTTGCTCGTCAGTGGTCGGCTCAGCGACACCACCAGCAAGCGGACCGCTGACCGCAGAGAATGCAACACGGCCAATAGAGAGATGCTCAACAGGTGCAGACTCAGCAAAGGCAGCAGCATCCTTGAACTGCCGCAGAGCCGTAGGCTCTGGAGCAAAGGAATGTGCAGACAACTCACAGATTTCAGGTTGCCCCACGAGAGCACATAAGTGCTCCATGGACCCTTCATCTCCAGCGTCATAGTACCGCTGAAAACGAAGGGCAAGCACGTCGGAGTCATAAGACTCGACGGCTTGGCAGTAGGATGCCGAAATGGACAACGGGTGAGTGTCCTTGTGAGGACACTCACTGAGCCAATGCTTTGACCCAACGGCGCGGCACTTGTCGTGCCTGCACGTTGGGACAAAGGTGCCAGACCGCTTGTCAAAAGCCACCTCCGAAGAGGCGGAATGAGCAAGCGGCTGCACTCCAGGTCGGTGGAAGTTGCGCGGAGTGTGTTTCCCAGGAGGCGGCTTGGAGCCACCCCTCTTAAGGGAATCCACATCCCGCTGCAACTTGACCAACTGAGCACTGAGCCGCTCAATGGCCGAAGCCAGGCCAGTGTCAGTGGTGCAAGATGCTATAGACATGGGGCGCCCTGCAGTGCGCTTGCCCGAGAGCCGCCCGCAGCAGTACTGCTCGCGCACGCGCGCCTGCAGGGTGAGCGGACTATCAGCCGCACGCTGGTCAGCTCGAGCAAACGACTCGACCAGCGTGGCGTAAGCCTGCCCAGATAGAGCAGAGAGGAACTGCCTTTTAACAGCGTCCTCGGGCAGCGTCGCCAGACGCTGCGCATCCCGAAGACAGTTGTTAAAGAGGCGAATCCCTGCATCAGGGTCATACTCGTCAGAGATCCTCACATCAAGCAGCTCAGTCAAAGCATCGAACGGAGTCGTGGAAAGCATACGCACCACCTCGAGGGTGGCGCGTTTGCCATCAGCAGGAACATCCGCACCAGAAGCCTCTACCCAATTACGGGCAGGAGACCCTGGCGCAGTCAGCAGCAGCAACACAGAATACAAAAGCTCATTGATTACCGGCACACGGCAGCACGGCAGCAGGCAGAACAGGGGTGTCAGCAGCAGTCAGTTCAAACAGGGGTGCAAATGCCGGCGACTGTAACATGAAAAGCTGCTGCAGTTCGGACACCAATTGAGAAAAAATATCCGAAGCTGATGTCTCGTCCCCACGGAGTTTTGCGGCCTTGTCGCCCAGCACTTTTGTTGCTGCAGTTTTGGAACTCTGTCCGTCGAATGAGTCTTTGCGCAGACGCTGCACGAGCGTGGCAGCTGCTGCCGACGCTTCCGATGCGGACGAGTCCAAATGCGGAGTCGTGGGTGTCGCTGCATTTAAAGCTCCAACATCATCGAAAATGGTTGCTAGCTTTCGCGCCCTAGCGCGAGTACGTGGACCTTGTGGTGTCTCCATTAGAAAAATGACGTTGAGATGGGAATGTGGGCAAGTGGTGCGACAGTAGTGAATAATCCCGCAGCGGCCAATCCCTGCAGGAGTCTCAGCGAAAAATAACACAATCAAGCAGGTCATGAGCCGAGTGGCTAACACTTTTGTGGGAGCGACCCACAAAACGCGGAGTGTCCTTTCCGCTGATCAGACGGAACGTCAAGCATAACCATAACCAGCGACGATACTGCCGCCAAATAAATGCCAAAAAAACTGATCTCCACTTCAAAAAGAGGCCATACCGCGAAGAGAAAACCACTGTCTAAGGGGGCGCCCACCCCATCTCTGTGTCAAAACTTAGCCAATCATGGCAACAGCTAGGCGCTGTGCCATCAGAATTACCGGGAAAGTGGTGACGCCTATAACCTGCGAGAACAGGTGTTCCGCTCGGTGAAAACGAACTGGCTAAGCTCCATAAACAGTCCGGCCGAGTGCTTTTATCATGCATCTCGGAAACCCGGATAATACGAAATAATTACTGACAGTACGGTACTACTGTACTGTCATCCTAGCTACTAGCGGAGTCACGGTTCCGATCAGAGACAGGTCAGGCTAGGGGCTATCAGAGCCCATAATAATAACCCTGAACCTAAAGTCCAGCAAAGTTTCCCAACCAGACCGAGAGAGGCAACATCATCTTCAGGATGCATTGGGCGCGGCCTCCGAGCCGATGGTTCTTGCCCCTGAATGCACTGAGGTATGCCACAACATCCCAGGGTTTAAAACATCACAACTATGTCACGTTGCCCCCTCCCGCCGTGATTGGCGAGATACCGAGTTCTGGCCAGGCAACCCTGACAGACAGGCTCTTGAGCCTGAGAGTCCAGACCGTGAGATTGTGACTAGGGTACGCGTACAAGTAGTCCGTATGACCGTTCCGGGTTTAGGTTGATTATAAAGTTATCACACTTTTATTCAGTTTAAGTTTGTACACCGAAAGCACTCAACCGCGTATCTGATATATACACCCGAATATACCGAACGGGTATATTCCCCTACGAGGTGCTCTGGTGGTCTACTCACCACTGAAGGCCCCTTGACGCGGCCGACGGCCGGTGCTCATGAATGTGCCCCCTCTCGCCGTGATTGCCGAGGTGGTGTGGTAAACGCTGAGTAAATTTCAAAGCAAAATGGAGATGGCCTCACGTATTGGCTTAAGGTATGCGGCCATGCAGGAGGCAAGCGAAGCGGCCCAATTGCGTGACCAGGAAAATCAATATGCGCACCATGCATATTTACCCAACATCGTCATTGATAACGGAAGCGCGTACAACTACGTCCGCGTTGTATCAGGCTGTCGCGATCTATCCACTTCCGAGCCAATGGTTCTTGTCCCCATTGAGGTGCAATTCAACACCACAGGGCTTAAACATCATCACAACCATATGACACCGCCCCCTCCCACCGCGAGTCCCGCCGTGCAAGGTTGGCCCACCCCCTGATGTCACTGCAGGGAGCACCCGGATTTGCAGGCGCTTCACCCTCTGGTGTCACTGCGGCGAGCGCCCGGATGGCCAGGCACCTCACCCCCCGGCCTCACCCCCCGGTGTCGCTGCAGGGAGCGCCCGGATTTCAAGCGTGCTTCACCCCGGTGTCAATGCGGGGAGCGCCCGGATTACGCGCCTTACCCCCTGGTGTCCAGCTATGAGCGCCCGGATGGCGGCGGGCGCCTCACCCCAGTGTCGCTGCAGGGGCGCCCGGATTTCCAGATGCTTCACCCCCCTGGTGTCACTGCGGGGAGCGCCCGGATTCCCAGGCGCCTTACCCCCCTGGCTGGTGCGGTCCCACCCTGTGTCACCGCCGGAGCCTGCATGAACAACCCCCCACTCTCCGCCCAATCAGCACGCAACCTCCCTCCCTCTGGCCGTATCTGTAGATCCCAGCGTGCACTCGTGCAGCATCGAGCATGCTCATTCATTGCTCAATCGAATGGGAATGTTCAGAATTATTGCCTCAGAAATAATTCAGGTTATTTAAATCAAGACTCACAGCAGAGTCGCGCCCGCGGGAGGGCGCGGCAGATCGGGCAACCTGTAGGCACAGTCTGCCCGATCAGGCCCGACCTATACCGAGGAGGTAGTTAGGTCGGAGGGTGCTGCGGCCCGCGAAGCCGCACACAAAAGTAGGAGCGTTTCACGGGCCTTGCAATTGTTGCAATTCTGACCCTGAAAGCTTCGGCTTTCTCTCCCAAATTCTGTAAAAACTGAGTTGTTACTTTCGTTCAAAAAAATTTCGGCGTAAAAATAATTTTTTCGAAGACTTTCTCCCAGCGAAGACGCAGTTACACTGGGAAGTTGGATTGCGGCTTGACGCATGTCTGGTGGTTTAGTCGCGGGACCGAGAAACAATTACAGCAGTCAGTTGGAACACGACAAGAGCACGCAGACGGACATTTCTGGTGTCAACGGCCTTTTAAAAGATTCCCGTGACGTCCGAGATTGGACGCATCCCGTTTTTGTGCCGTGCGGGTGTCGTGTCGACTGTAACCGTTGGGACCCGCGATTTCCGTACACAGGTTACGTTTTTCGCCAGCACGGCTACGGGGAAACACGAGGCAGCGTAGCTCCAAAAAATTTCACGTCAGCACCAGCGAATGAGCGGTCCTTCTTCCGTGGACATCCCGCCATCAACAGTTAAAGAGGCGTGCACGTTTTGTGACCCAGACTCGGGTTCGTTGGCTTTTTGGAGAGTCATCCTGCCAGCGCAGTTTCCATTGCCGAGAATGAGGGTGCAGCGCCGACGCACTTTTGTAGATCTTTGCAAGGAGTGCGCAAAGGAGCTCGAGGAGGACTACCAAGAGGCGGTTTGGATCCCGATTGGCCGAGAAGACCTTTCTCGATTTTATTTCACCTGCTCTCGTTGGTAAAGTACACATGTCGACGTCAGCGCAGAGAGATCCGAGGTGGACGAGCTGGGACACACAAGAGGTGCGGCAGGTGCTGGAGTCCCTGAGGGACTTGGTGGTGGGCTCTAACGTCCCGAAGGCTGACTGGGAGGCAGCGAAATTTGACGTGTTGGCAGGGTTCGCGGCCATCGCGGAACCGCTGCGGGCCGTGCCGCATGAAGTGTTGGAGGCCACTCGAGAGCTGACGAAAATCAGCCTCCTGGAGGAGGGCGCTGGTGCGGGTCCGAGCCCGGCATTCGCCGTGGTTTCGGAGTGGGTGCTGCGGGGCAACTGGACCTCCGCACGAGCGATTGCGAAGAAGCGGTTGAAGGCGGTGAAGGCATGGGGCACCACCGTACTGGCAGCCATGGCGGCATCACCGGCACCGGCGGGGGGCGCAGGGGCGCTCGGACTAGGTGTCGGCGGAGGGGCACCAGGTGGATCGGCGGGAGGGCCGACGGGAACCGTCATTTTGACGCACGTTGAGCTGATGGCGCTCCTAGACCAGGCGGTGGCTAAGGCCGCAGCAGCAGCAGGGGGGGCTCTCGGTGCCCCCGCGGGAGGAGCGGGCGCATCGGGCGTCGAGGGACAGTACCGCCGGGCATTGGCAGCGTCCCAAGGCAAACGGGACGGATGGTCGGTGGACCGCCACAAGCAGGTGCGGGCCGGCGTGCTTGCGGAAGGGGCGAAACTGAGGGAACCGCTGCTGCGTTTTCGCAGCGAGCACGCATGGAAGCGCCCAGGGACAGCGCTGGAAGCGCACTCGTTCCCAGAGCTCGCGTGGGCGCGCCCGATGTTGGAGGAGGAGGCCTGCGACATCGACGAGCTGCCGGCAGGCGAAGAGGCATCCCTGGAAGATTGGTGTGTCCTCGTGCACTTGCTGCGTGTGCGCGTCACCGAGATGCAGGACTTCGTGAAGGGCAAGGAGCCAGGGACGGTCTTCGAGGACGTGCTGGATGACACCTTCGCGAGGAAGAGGCCGCGTTCTCCTTCGCCCCCGGCAATGGCCAAGCGCGCGCAAGTGGACCCCGGAGTGTCGGCAGGCATGGGGAGCCCCGGGGTGGCGCTCACACCCGGGCGGCGCGGGGAGTTGGCAGCAGCAGCTGCCGGGCTGCGCACCGTCACGGAGGAGCAACTGCAGCAGGCGCTCATGGGCACCCTCGCTCCCGAGACGATCCCTAAGCCGGCAGGTGAGGGAGCCCCGCGCCCGGTGATCCCCTCACATGTGGGAGGGGAACTTGAGGGGTTGGACCTGCGAGTGTACCCGGCACAGAGCCTGGACGCCCAGCAGGCCAAGCTGGTCTTGGGGGAAGACGGAAGGTCGCTGCAGTGGGAGGCGGCTAACAAGAAGACCAGGTGCTCAACGCTGCCGGAGTGGGAGCGTGGCTTCTGCCACGTGCTGCGGAAGGTGAAGTCGGACCGGCAGCATCGCTTGATGGTGTACTTCAAGGATTGGTTCCAGCACAAGGCGATGGAGTACGGCGTGACCCCCCTAATCAAGTTCTACGAGTACCTGATCTTACAAATGGAAGAGGACCCCTCCGTGACCTTCGAGAGGCGATGCTACTCGGAGCTCTTCGAGGATTACTCCCGGGAGCAGCAGCTGCGTCCAGTGAGATCGAAGACGCCGTGGAGGGACGATCGGGCTCCGCGGGGGGGCAAGCAGGGCGAGCAGAAGGGGAAAGGCGGCAAGGCGCGCAACGACCCCCCCAACCCCCCCCGCGAGGGGGGTGGCAAGGGGGGCAAGGGGGGCAAAGGCAGGGGTCGCGGAGGAGTGGAGCTCCCGCAGGTCCGTAATGCCTGCTCGCTCTACAACCGGGGGGCGTGCACTTTTGACCCCTGCAGGTTCGACCACGTGTGCGGAGACTGTGGCTCTGCGGACCACGTGTCAGGGGCCGCGGGGTGCCCCGGGCACCCATGATGCGGGTGGCAGAGCCCGGCGCAAGCTGCGGCGCCGGGCAACGCCAACAGCAGCAGGAGGGCGCCGGCGGGCGCCGGGGAGGCACCGGCGCGAGGGCCGGTGTCCGGTGAGGGCCATGAGCCCGAGGATGGCGACGAGGAGGAAGATGTGATGTCCGTGGCTAACGCGTTCGAGTTCACGCCTGCGGAGCCGGGTGAAGGTGACTACATCGAGATTGAGCGCGGTGGTGGCGACACCGGCGACATCTTGCACGGTGGGGACTGGTGGAGGCACCTCGTGCCGACCACATTTGTGCCGGTGTGGGATGTGACGGGGCGGGCCTTGAGGGGGGAGCCCGCACCAGGATGGACGGACACGATGAGCACATTCGCGGTGGCGCCAGCTCCGGTGTCCGAGATGGACCCCGAGACGTGGAGCGTGATGGACGGGGCGAGCCGTCGATTGAGGAGATCGAAGAGGTGGCCGGCGATCCGTGAGCAGCTTCTTCGGCGAGCCACGCAGGAGAGGATGGAGGCGACGGGCACGATGGAGCACGAGCGAGCGAGGTACGTGCAGGAGGTGCAGAGCGTGGGGGCGGCGGTGCCGCTACTTACGGAGCGAGCGCATCTCATGGCGGCAGCGTTCGAGGATTGGCACGACGTGGACTTCCTCGTGCGGGGAGCCGCGTGCGGGATCGGGTGGCCGTCGCGTCCGGTGGAGATGGACGAGCCTTTCCGCGTGCCCAACTACGTGGGCGATGAGCACATGGAGGCGATGGAGCGCGAGATCGAGAAGGAGCTCTTGGAGGCGCGCATCTTCCCGGCGAACGACAGGTTACCGTGGGGCGTCTCTGCCTTGGGGATGGTGGAGAAGCTCCGCAACGGCAAGGTGAAGTACAGGCCTGTGTGGGATTACTCTCGACCGTGCGACGTGGGCGTCAACGCGAGGATCGAGCTGGAGAAGGACAAGTTCTCTTCGGTGAAGGACGCCTACGCTCTACTCCGACCTGGGTACTGGATGGTGAAGGTGGACTTGGACTCGGCGTACCGGTCGGTGGGAGTGGCGAGCCAATTTTGGCCCGCTCAGTGCTTTGAGTTCGGAGGGGTGCGCTACATGGACGCTCGCGCCCCGTTCGGGAACCGAGCGCTGCCGGGGATCTTCATGCGGTACACGCGCGCCATCGTGGCGTGGATGCAGGCACAGGGAATTCCGTGCGTGGGATATTTAGATGATTTCTTCATGGTGGCCGCCACGCGCGAGGAGGCAGAGGAGATGATGATGCTACTGGTCGAGCTCGTCTCATTCCTGGGATTCAAGGTGAACTCGGCCAAGTGTGAGGGTCCAGAGCAGCTAATGGAGTTCCTTGGGGTGGAATTATCCACCTCGGGGGGCGTGTGCACGGCGGCCATCAGCAAGGACCGCGTGGACTTCGTCGTGCGCACGGCAAGAGAGGTGCGCCAGCAGGCGAGGCGGAAGCCGGTGCGCAGCGACAGCTGGAGAGCCTGTGGGGGCTCCTGGCGTTCTGCAGTCAGGTGGTGTGGGGGCTGTCTTTGTACACGCGCAGGGGCTTCTCGTTGCTGGCGGCATCGGGAACGCGGGGAGCGGTGCGGGTGACACCGCCGGTGCTGGAGGATCTCGACACCATCGAGGACGTGATCCGGCGCTACAATGGGCGCAAAGTGGTATTGTTCCGGGAGGACGTGAAGGAGGATTTCTTCGCCACGGACTCGTCGGGCACGAAGGGCATGGGCGGCCTGATGGACGAGAGGTTCT
This sequence comes from Cymbomonas tetramitiformis, assembly GCA_001247695.2. Classification (NCBI taxonomy): domain Eukaryota; kingdom Viridiplantae; phylum Chlorophyta; class Pyramimonadophyceae; order Pyramimonadales; family Pyramimonadaceae; genus Cymbomonas; species Cymbomonas tetramitiformis. Next base: position 3,697 of record LGRX02026199.1, on the reverse strand, counting down.
TTCTGCACTCGTGGGAGGATGTGCGGAGGATGATCCAGAAGCCCTGGTTCCCCTTCAGGAAGGGCGTGCCCGAGAGCGAGCATATCAACTACCTGGAGCTGTTCGCAGTGTGGTGGGCGGTGGTGCTCTGGGGGCGGCACGTGCAGGGCCGCACGGTGGTGATCAGGATCGACAACCAGTGCGCATTGCGCCAAGTGGCGAAGTGGTGGGGTCCGCCGGAGTACCTTCCGCTGCTGAAGCAGCTGTTCCTGACGTGCGTGCGCTACGACATCCGGCTTCGGCCGGTGTACATCACCACGAAGGACAACAAGCTGGCGGATCTGCTGTCGAGGATGCAGCTCAGGCAGTTCCACATGGAGCACCGCGCGTTCATGCGGGCGACGGTGTGGCGGCAGGACCGCGATGATTGGATGCTCAGCCCGGCAGAGTTCCATTCGCTCGACATGGAGTTCGGGCCATTCACCCTGGACGCATGCGTGGCGCCATCACGGGCGAACGCCTTCTGCGCGGTGAGCTGGAGCCGGGAGGAGGATGCGCGGGTGCAGCAGTTCGACGGGCATCAGGCGTGGGGGAACCTGCCATTCTCCATCATGTACGACATCATCGTGAACTTCCTCCGGTGCAAGAAGAGGCAGCAGATGGGCACATCGGGCACCTTCTTGGTGCCGGTCTGGGGGCAGGACCGAGGGCGGGCCCCAGACCCTACGTGGACGCTCATCTTGAGCATGCCAGAGGTGTTTAAGGTGGTGCGAGAGTGGCGGAAGGGCACACACCTGTTCACCGCGCCTGCCTTGAGGGGTGGCGGGCGCTCGGAGTGGGGGCCCACCAGGTGGAATGTGGTGGTGGTGCGAGTGGGCCCAGAGCCGGTGACACTGCCGGGTTGGGTGTGAGGGCAGACTCGGTGGTGCAGGCACTGCTGCAGGAGCAGAAGCGCTACGAGGAGGAGGCACTAGCGCGGAGCACCAGAGGAGCCTACAGCACCGGAGCGCGGGCGTTCGTGACGTTTTGCATCGCCTTCGCGTGCTTGGGGTGCTTGGAGCCGCTCCTGCCGGCCTCGGACGATGTGCTGGTGTGGTTCATCACGTTCTCATCGTGGTTCCTCGCCCCGGGCACCATCAAGAACTACTTGGCAGCGGTGCGACAATTGCACCGACAGCGGGGACACGCTTGGAGGCCGGTGGCGGAGCGCTTCCGGGTGGCGGCTACCCTGCAGGGTGTGCGCAGGTACTGGAATCGGCCCTCAAAGCCGGTCATGCCGCTCACCTTGCAGAATCTGTCGGACATGTCTCGCCATGTGGTGTTCGGCTCACTGTCGGAGCTGTCGTTGTGGGCAGCGATCTTAGTGGGCTTCTTCGGGTTGTTCCGTAAGGACAATCTCACCGCGGGTAAGGAGGATGCCTGCAACCCGCGGGCGGCTTTGGTGCGGGATGATGTGCTTTTCACCGAGGACGGCGAGACGGTGTGGATCAGGGTGAGGTACTCTAAGACCATCCAGTGCGGTGAGCGCTTTCACTGGGTGCCCCTCCGGAGGGTGCCGGGGTCGGCGTTGTGCCCGGTGTGGGCGCTGAGGGCGCTCATGAGCGCTACAGCAGGCAGGGCTGGTGACTCCCCCCTCTTCGTGGCGGAGAAGGTGGTGGGGAGGAAGGCGCAGGTGGTGCCCCTGACCCACGCGGGTCTGGTGGGGGGCATCAAGCGCTTGGCGGAGGCGGCGGGCCTGCGCCCGGAGGCCTACGCCGGGCACTCGCTCAGACGAGGCGGGGCCACGGCGGCTAAGCAGCTGGAGGTGCACACGATGTACATCAAGCACCAGGGAGATTGGCGCAGCGACTGCTACGAGAGGTACTGCGAGATGCAGCCCGAGCAGAGGCTCATCCTTCCGGGCGCCATGGCAGCGGCCGCGGCAGCACTCACGTGATGTGAGCGCATGAAGGTGATGCCATCCTTCCTCGGCCCCTGCCCGGCCCCCTTGGGTGAGTGTGTTCAGTGTCGCATTGTACCACCGGCAGTCAGGCCGCTCAAAAGAGCGAAGAGCCCTGGGTAAGGCTGTACCGCTCACGGTAGCGAAGAGCCCTGGGTAAGGCTATACCGCTCACGGTAGCGAAGAGCCCTGGGTAAGGCTGTACCGCTCACGGTAGCGAAGAGCCCTGGGTAAGGCTGTACCGCTCACGGTAGCGAAGAGCCCCGGGTAAGGCTAGGCCGCTCATGGTAGCGAGAGAGGGACTGCCGGCACGCACATCACATCACTGAACCTGTCAGGTGAGCCACTGCACAGGGCAGAAGGCATGGTAGAGGCTGCACGAGAGGACTGCTTGCCAAGGAGGCACTCTGCTAGCCAAGGAGGCAACGAAGGAAGCAGAGAAGCACTGTTAGCTAGGAAAAGAGAGCAACAGTAGCTTAGCGGCTCGTGTAGCATGGTCACCTGACAGTCTCTGGGAGACACTCACTCAGCCAAAGGTCAGAATGCAATGAGCCCTGGGTAAGGCAAAAGAGCAAAAGAGCCCTGGGTAAGGCAAAGAGCAAAAGAGCCCTGGATAAGGCAAAAGAGGAAAAGATAAATGGCAGAGAAATGAAAAGAGAAATGGCAGAGAAAGGAAAGACACAGCAATTAACTAATAGCAATTTAATGAGAAACATTGCTGAGGCCTGCCAACATGCTTGACTTGTTTGTCACCCTGCTGTGAATTGCTTGAAATAATTCAGAATTATTGCCTTAGAAATAATTCGGGTTATTTAAATCAAGACTCACAGCAGAGTCGCGCCCGCGGGAGGGCGCGACAGATCGGGCACAACCTGTAGGCACAGTCTGCCCGATCAGGCCCGACCTATACCGAGGTGGTAGTTAGGTCGGAGGGTGTTGCGGCCCGCGAAGCCGCACACAAGTAGGAGCGTTTCACGGGCCTGGCAACTCTTGCAATTCTGACCCTGAAAGCTCCGGCTTTCTCTCTCAAATTCTGTAAAACCCTCCCTCCGCTCCACTCTGAGTTGTTTGCTTTGTTGTGGGGTTGGGGATTGAGAGCTAGGTGACGGCTGCACGAGAAGACTGCTTGCCAAGGAGGCACTCTGCTAGCCAAGGAGGCAAGGAAGGAAGCAGAGAAGCACTGTTAGCTAGGAAGAGAGCAACAGTAGCTTAGCAGCTCGTGTAGCATGGTCACCTGACAGTTTCTGGGAGACACTCACTCAGCCAAAGGTCAGAATGCAATGAGCCCTGGGTAAGGCAAAAGAGCAAAAGAGCCCTGGGTAAGGCAAAAGAGCAAAAGAGCCCTGGATAAGGCAAAAGAGGAAAAGAGAAATGGCAGAGAAATGAAAAGAGAAATGGCAGAGAAAGGAAAGACACAGCAATTAACTAATAGCAATTTAATGAGAAACATTGCTGAGGCCTGCCAACATGCTTGACTTGTTTGTCTCACCCTGCTGTGAATTGCTTGAAATAATTCATAATTATTGCCTTGGAAATAATTCGGGTTATTTAAATCAAGACTCACAGCAGAGTCGCGCCCGCGGGAGGGCGCGACAGATCGGGCACAACCTGTAGGCACAGTCTGCCCGATCAGGCCCGACCTATACCTAGGCGGTAGTTAGGTCGGAGGGTGTTGCGGCCCGCGAAGCCGCACACAAAAGTAGGAGCGTTTCACGGGCCTGGCAATTGTTGCAATTCTGACCCTGAAAGCTCCGGCTTTCTCTCCCAAATTCTGTAAAA
>LGRX02026198.1:0-10419 GCA_001247695.2 Cymbomonas tetramitiformis | reverse complement strand
AAACTGAGGGAACCGCTGCTGCGTTTTCGCAGCGAGCACGCATGGAAGCGCCCAGGGACAGCGCTGGAAGCGCACTCGTTCCCAGAGCTCGCGTGGGCGCGCCCGATGTTGGAGGAGGAGGCCTGCGACATCGACGAGCTGCCGGCAGGCGAAGAGGCATCCCTGGAAGATTGGTGTGTCCTCGTGCACTTGCTGCGTGTGCGCGTCACCGAGATGCAGGACTTCGTGAAGGGCAAGGAGCCGGGAACGGTCTTCGAGGACGTGCTGGATGACACCTTCGCGAGGAAGAGGCCGCGTTCTCCTTCGCCCCCGGCAATGGCCAAGCGCGCGCAAGTGGACCCCGGAGTGTCGGCAGGCATGGGGAGCCCCGGGGTGGCGCTCACACCCGGGCGGCGCGGGGAGTTGGCAGCAGCAGCTGCCGGGCTGCGCACCGTCACGGAGGAGCAACTGCAGCAGGCGCTCATGGGCACCCTCGCTCCCGAGACGATCCCTAAGCCGGCAGGTGAGGGAGCCCCGCGCCCGGTGATCCCCTCACATGTGGGAGGGGAACTTGAGGGGTTGGACCTGCGAGTGTACCCGGCACAGAGCCTGGACGCCCAGCAGGCCAAGCTGGTCTTGGGGGAAGACGGAAGGTCGCTGCAGTGGGAGGCGGCTAACAAGAAGACCAGGTGCTCAACGCTGCCGGAGTGGGAGCGTGGCTTCTGCCACGTGCTGCGGAAGGTGAAGTCGGACCGGCAGCATCGCTTGATGGTGTACTTCAAGGATTGGTTCCAGCACAAGGCGATGGAGTACGGCGTGACCCCCCTAATCAAGTTCTACGAGTACCTGATCTTACAAATGGAAGAGGACCCCTCCGTGACCTTCGAGAGGCGATGCTACTCGGAGCTCTTCGAGGATTACTCCCGGGAGCAGCAGCTGCGTCCAGTGAGATCGAAGACGCCGTGGAGGGACGATCGGGCTCCGCGGGGGGGCAAGCAGGGCGAGCAGAAGGGGAAAGGCGGCAAGGCGCGCAACGACCCCCCCAACCCCCCCCGCGAGGGGGGTGGCAAGGGGGGCAAGGGGGGCAAAGGCAGGGGTCGCGGAGGAGTGGAGCTCCCGCAGGTCCGTAATGCCTGCTCGCTCTACAACCGGGGGGCGTGCACTTTTGACCCCTGCAGGTTCGACCACGTGTGCGGAGACTGTGGTTCTGCGGACCACGTGTCAGGGGCCGCGGGGTGCCCCGGGCACCCATGATGCGGGTGGCAGAGCCCGGCGCAAGCTGCGGCGCCGGGCAACGCCAACAGCAGCAGGAGGGCGCCGGCGGGCGCCGGGGAGGCACCGGCGCGAAGGCCGGTGTCCGGTGAGGGCCATGAGCCCGAGGATGGCGACGAGGAGGAAGATGTGATGTCCGTGGCTAACGCGTTCGAGTTCACGCCTGCGGAGCCGGGTGAAGGTGACTACATCGAGATTGAGCGCGGTGGTGGCGACACCGGCGACATCTTGCACGGTGGGGACTGGTGGAGGCACCTCGTGCCGACCACATTTGTTCCGGTGTGGGATGTGACGGGGCGGGCCTTGAGGGGGGAGCCCGCACCAGGATGGACGGACACGATGAGCACGTTCGCGGTGGCGCCAGCCCCGGTGTCCGAGATGGACCCCGAGACGTGGAGCGTGATGGACGGGGCGAGCCGTCGATTGAGGAGATCGAAGAGGTGGCCGGCGATCCGCGAGCAGCTTCTTCGGCGAGCCACGCAGGAGAGGATGGAGGCGACGGGCACGATGGAGCACGAGCGAGCGAGGTACGTGCAGGAGGTGCAGAGCGTGGGGGCGGCGGTGCCGCTACTTACGGAGCGAGCGCATCTCATGGCGGCAGCGTTCGAGGATTGGCACGACGTGGACTTCCTCGTGCGGGGAGCCGCGTGCGGGATCGGGTGGCCGTCGCGTCCGGTGGAGATGGACGAGCCTTTCCGCGTGCCCAACTACGTGGGCGATGAGCACATGGAGGCGATGGAGCGCGAGATCGAGAAGGAGCTCTTGGAGGCGCGCATCTTCCCGGCGAACGACAGGTTACCGTGGGGCGTCTCTGCCTTGGGGATGGTGGAGAAGCTCCGCAACGGCAAGGTGAAGTACAGGCCTGTGTGGGATTACTCTCGACCGTGCGACGTGGGCGTCAACGCGAGGATCGAGCTGGAGAAGGACAAGTTCTCTTCGGTGAAGGACGCCTACGCTCTACTCCGACCTGGGTACTGGATGGTGAAGGTGGACTTGGACTCGGCGTACCGGTCGGTGGGAGTGGCGAGCCAATTTTGGCCCGCTCAGTGCTTTGAGTTCGGAGGGGTGCGCTACATGGACGCTCGCGCCCCGTTCGGGAACCGAGCGCTGCCGGGGATCTTCATGCGGTACACGCGCGCCATCGTGGCGTGGATGCAGGCACAGGGAATTCCGTGCGTGGGATATTTAGATGATTTCTTCATGGTGGCCGCCACGCGCGAGGAGGCAGAGGAGATGATGATGCTACTGGTCGAGCTCGTCTCATTCCTGGGATTCAAGGTGAACTCGGCCAAGTGTGAGGGTCCAGAGCAGCTAATGGAGTTCCTTGGGGTGGAATTATCCACCTCGGGGGGCGTGTGCACGGCGGCCATCAGCAAGGACCGCGTGGACTTCGTCGTGCGCACGGCGAGAGAGGTGCGCCAGCAGGCGAGGCGGAAGCCGGTGCGCAGACGGCAGCTTGAGAGCCTGTGGGGGCTCCTGGCGTTCTGCAGTCAGGTGGTGTGGGGGCTGTCTTTGTACACGCGCAGGGGCTTCTCGTTGCTGGCGGCATCGGGAACGCGGGGAGCGGTGCGGGTGACACCGCCGGTGCTGGAGGATCTCGACACCATCGAGGACGTGATCCGGCGCTACAATGGGCGCAAAGTGGTGTTGTTCCGGGAAGACGTGAAGGAGGATTTCTTCGCCACGGACTCGTCGGGCACTAAGGGCATGGGCGGCCTGATGGACGAGAGGTTCTTTCTGCATTCGTGGGAGGATGTGCGGAGGATGATCCAGAAGCCCTGGTTCCCCTTCAGGAAGGGCGTGCCCGAGAGCGAGCACATCAACTACCTGGAGCTGTTCGCAGTGTGGTGGGCGGTGGTGCTCTGGGGGCGGCACGTGCAGGGCCGCACGGTGGTGATCAGGATCGACAACCAGTGCGCTTTGCGCCAGGTGGCGAAGTGGTGGGGTCCGCCAGAGTACCTTCCGCTGCTGAAGCAGTTGTTCCTGACGTGCGTGCGCTACGACATCCGGCTTCGGCCGGTGTACATCACCACGAAGGACAACAAGCTGGCGGATCTACTGTCGAGGATGCAGCTCAGGCAGTTCCACATGGAGCACCGCGCGTTCATGCGGGCGACGGTGTGGCGGCAGGACCGCGATGATTGGATGCTCAGCCCGGCAGAGTTCCATTCGCTCGACATGGAGTTCGGGCCATTCACCCTGGACGCATGCGTGGCGCCATCACGGGCGAACGCCTTCTGCGCGGTGAGCTGGAGCCGGGAGGAGGATGCGCGGGTGCAGCAGTTCGACGGGCATCAGGCGTGGGGGAACCTGCCATTCTCCATCATGTACGACATCATCGTGAACTTCCTCCGGTGCAAGAAGAGGCAGCAGATGGGCACATCGGGCACCTTCTTGGTGCCGGTCTGGGGGCAGGACCGAGGGCAGGCCCCAGACCCTACGTGGACGCTCATCTTGAGCATGCCAGAGGTGTTTAAGGTGGTGCGAGAGTGGCGGAAGGGCACCCACCTGTTCACCGCGCCTGCCTTGAGGGGTGGCGGGCGCTCGGAGTGGGGGCCCACCAGGTGGAATGTGGTGGTGGTGCGAGTGGGCCCAGAGCCGGTGACGCTGCCGGGTTGGGTGTGAGGGCAGACTCGGTGGTGCAGGCACTGCTGCAGGAGCAGAAGCGCTACGAGGAGGAGGCGCTAGCGCGGAGCACCAGAGGAGCCTACAGCACCGGGGCGAGGGCGTTCGTGACGTTTTGCATCGCCTTCGCGTGCTTGGGGTGCTTGGAGCCGCTCCTGCCGGCCTCGGACGATGTGCTGGTGTGGTTCATCACGTTCTCATCGTGGTTCCTCGCCCCGGGCACCATCAAGAACTACTTGGCAGCGGTGCGACAATTGCACCTACAGCGGGGACACGCTTGGAGGCCGGTGGCGGAGCGATTCCGGGTGGCGGCTACCCTGCAGGGCGTGCGCAGGTACTGGGATCGGCCCTCAAAGCCGGTCATGCCGCTCACCTTGCAGAATCTGTTGGACATGTCCCGCCATGTAGAGTTCAGCTCACTCTCGGAGCTGTCATTGTGGGCGGCGATCTTGGTGGGCTTCTTCGGGTTGTTCCGTAAGGACAATCTCACAGCGGGTAAGGAGGATGCCTGCAACCCGCGGGCGGCTTTGGTGCGGGATGATGTGCTTTTCACCGAGGACGGCGAGACGGTGTGGATCAGGGTGCGGTACTCTAAGACCATCCAGTGCGGTGAGCGCTTTCACTGGGTGCCCCTCCGGAGGGTGCCGGGGTCGGCGTTGTGCCCGGTGTGGGCGCTGAGGGCGCTCATGAGCGCTACAGCAGGCAGGGCTGGTGACTCCCCCCTCTTCGTGGCGGAGAAGGTGGTGGGGAGGAAGGCGCAGGTGGTGCCCCTGACCCACGCGGGTCTGGTGGGGGGCATCAAGCGCTTGGCGGAGGCGGCGGGCCTGCGCCCGGAGGCCTACGCCGGGCACTCGCTCAGACGAGGCGGGGCCACGGCGGCTAAGCAGCTGGAGGTGCACACGATGTACATCAAGCACCAGGGAGATTGGCGCAGCGACTGCTACGAGAGGTACTGCGAGATGCAGCCCGAGCAGAGGCTCATCCTTCCGGGCGCCATGGCAGCGGCCGCGGCAGCACTCACGTGATGTGAGCGCATGAAGGTGATGCCATCCTTCCTCGGCCCCTGCCCGGCCCCCTTGGGTGAGTGTGTTCAGTGTCGCATTGTACCACCGGCAGTCAGGCCGCTCAAAAGAGCGAAGAGCCCTGGGTAAGGCTGTACCGCTCACGGTAGCGAAGAGCCCTGGGTAAGGCTATACCGCTCACGGTAGCGAAGAGCCCTGGGTAAGGCTGTACCGCTCACGGTAGCGAAGAGCCCTGGGTAAGGCTGTACCGCTCACGGTAGCGAAGAGCCCCGGGTAAGGCTAGGCCGCTCATGGTAGCGAGAGAGGGACTGCCGGCACGCACATCACATCACTGAACCTGTCAGGTGAGCCACTGCACAGGGCAGAAGGCATGGTAGAGGCTGCACGAGAGGACTGCTTGCCAAGGAGGCACTCTGCTAGCCAAGGAGGCAACGAAGGAAGCAGAGAAGCACTGTTAGCTAGGAAAAGAGAGCAACAGTAGCTTAGCAGCTCGTGTAGCATGGTCACCTGACAGTCTCTGGGAGACACTCACTCAGCCAAAGGTCAGAATGCAATGAGCCCTGGGTAAGGCAAAAGAGCAAAAGAGCCCTGGATAAGGCAAAAGAGGAAAAGATAAATGGCAGAGAAATGAAAAGAGAAATGGCAGAGAAAGGAAAGACACGGCAATTAACTAATAGCAATTTAATGAGAAACATTGCTGAGGCCTGCCAACATGCTTGACTTGTTTGTCTCACCCTGCTGTGAATCGCTCGAAATAATTCAGAATTATTGCCTTAGAAATAATTCGGGTTATTTAAATCAAGACTCACAGCAGAGTCGCGCCCGCGGGAGGGCGCGACAGATCGGGCACAACCTGTAGGCACAGTCTGCCCGATCAGGCCCGACCTATACCGAGGTGGTAGTTAGGTCGGAGGGTGTTGCGGCCCGCGAAGCCGCACACAAGTAGGAGCGTTTCACGGGCCTGGCAACTCTTGCAATTCTGACCCTGAAAGCTCCGGCTTTCTCTCTCAAATTCTGTAAAACCCTCCCTCCGCTCCACTCTGAGTTGTTTGCTTTGTTGTGGGGTTGGGGATTGAGAGCCAGGTGACGGCTGCACGAGAGGACTGCTTGCCAAGGAGGCACTCTGCTAGCCAAGGAGGCAAGGAAGGAAGCAGCGAAGCACTGTTAGCTAGGAAGAGAGCAACAGTAGCTTAGCAGCTCGTGTAGCATGGTCACCTGACAGTTTCTGGGAGACACTCACTCAGCCAAAGGTCAGAATGCAATGAGACCTGGGTAAGGCAAAAGAGCAAAAGAGCCCTGGGTAAGGCAAAAGAGCAAAAGAGCCCTGGATAAGGCAAAAGAGGAAAAGATAAATGGCAGAGAAATGAAAAGATAAATGGCAGAGAAAGGAAAGACACAGCAATTAACTAATAGCAATTTAATGAGAAACATTGCTGAGGCCTGCCAACATGCTTGACTTGTTTGTCTCGCCCTGCTGTGAATTGCTTGAAATAATTCAGAATTATTGCCTTAGAAATAATTCGGGTTATTTAAATCAAGACTCACAGCAGAGTCGCGCCCGCGGGAGGGCGCGACAGATCGGGCACAACCTGTAGGCACAGTCTGCCCGATCAGGCCCGACCTATACCGAGGAGGTAGTTAGGTCGGAGGGTGCTGCGGCCCGCGAAGCCGCACACAAAAGTAGGAGCGTTTCACGGGCCTTGCAATTGTTGCAATTCTGACCCTGAAAGCTTCGGCTTTCTCTCCCAAATTCTGTAAAACCCTCCCTCCACTCCACTCTGAGTTGTTTGCTTTGTTGTGGGGTTGGGGATTGAGAGCCAGGTGACGGCTGCACGAGAGGACTGCTTGCCAAGGAGGCACTCTGCTAGCCAAGGAGGCAACGAAGGAAGCAGAGAAGCACTGTTAGCTAGGAAAAGAGAGCAACAGTAGCTTAGCAGCTCGTGTAGCATGGTCACCTGACAGTCTCTGGGAGACACTCACTCAGCCAAAGGTCAGAATGCAATGAGCCCTGGGTAAGGCAAAAGAGCAAAAGAGCCCTGGATAAGGCAAAGAGCAAATGAGCCCTGGATAAGGCAAAAGAGCAAAAGATAAATGGCAGAGAAATGAAAAGTGAAAGGAAAGACACAGCAATTAACTAATAGCAATATAATGAGAAACATTGCTGAGGCCTGCCAACATGCTTGACTTGTGTGTTTCACCCTGCTGTGAATTGCTTGAAATAATTCAGAATTATTGCCTTAGAAATAATTCGGGTTATTTAAATCAAGACTCACAGCAGAGTCGCGCCCGCGGGAGGGCGCGACAGATCGTGCACAACCTGTAGGCACAGTCTGCCCGATCAGGCCCGACCTATACCGAGGTGGTAGTTAGGTCGGAGGGTGTTGCGGCCCGCGAAGCCGCACACAAGTAGGAGCGTTTCACGGGCCTGACAACTCTTGCAATTCTGACCCTGAAAGCTCCGGCTTTCTCTCTCAAATTCTGTAAAACCCTCCCTCCGCTCCACTCTGAGTTGTTTGCTTTGTTGTGGGGTTGGGGATTGAGAGCCAGGTGACGGCTGCACGAGAGGACTGCTTGCCAAGGAGGCACTCTGCTAGCCAAGGAGGCAAGGAAGGAAGCAGCGAAGCACTGTTAGCTAGGAAGAGAGCAACAGTAGCTTAGCAGCTCGTGTAGCATGGTCACCTGACAGTTTCTGGGAGACACTCACTCAGCCAAAGGTCAGAATGCAATGAGACCTGGGTAAGGCAAAAGAGCAAAAGAGCCCTGGGTAAGGCAAAAGAGCAAAAGAGCCCTGGATAAGGCAAAAGAGGAAAAGATAAATGGCAGAGAAATGAAAAGAGAAATGGCAGAGAAAGGAAAGACACAGCAATTAACTAATAGCAATTTAATGAGAAACATTGCTGAGGCCTGCCAACATGCTTGACTTGTTTGTCTCACCCTGCTGTGAATTGCTTGAAATAATTCAGAATTATTGCCTTAGAAACAATTCGGGTTATTTAAATCAAGACTCACAGCAGAGTCGCGCCCGCGGGAGGGCGCGACAGATCGGGCACAACCTGTAGGCACAGTCTGCCCGATCAGGCCCGACCTATACCGAGGTGGTAGTTAGGTCGGAGGGTGTTGCGGCCCGCGAAGCCGCACACAAGTAGGAGCGTTTCACGGGCCTGGCAACTCTTGCAATTCTGACCCTGAAAGCTCCGGCTTTCTCTCTCAAATTCTGTAAAACCCTCCCTCCGCTCCACTCTGTGGGAGACACTCACTCAGCCAAAGGTCAGAATGCAATGAGCCCTGGGTAAGGCAAAAGAGCAAAAGAGCCCTGGATAAGGCAAAAGAGGAAAAGATAAATGGCAGAGAAATGAAAAGAGAAATGGCAGAGAAAGGAAAGACACAGCAATTAACTAATAGCAATTTAATGAGAAACATTGCTGAGGCCTGCCAACATGCTTGACTTGTTTGTCTCACCCTGCTGTGAATCGCTCGAAATAATTCAGAATTATTGCCTTAGAAATAATTCGGGTTATTTAAATCAAGACTCACAGCAGAGTCGCGCCCGCGGGAGGGCGCGACAGATCGGGCACAACCTGTAGGCACAGTCTGCCCGATCAGGCCCGACCTATACCGAGGTGGTAGTTAGGTCGGAGGGTGTTGCGGCCCGCGAAGCCGCACACAAGTAGGAGCGTTTCACGGGCCTGGCAACTCTTGCAATTCTGACCCTGAAAGCTCCGGCTTTCTCTCTCAAATTCTGTAAAACCCTCCCTCCGCTCCACTCTGAGTTGTTTGCTTTGTGGTGGGGTTGGGGATTGAGAGCCAGGTGACGGCTGCACGAGAGGACTGCTTGCCAAGGAGGCACTCTGCTAGCCAAGGAGGCAAGGAAGGAAGCAGAGAAGCACTGTTAGCTAGGAAGAGAGCAACAGTAGCTTAGCAGCTCGTGTAGCATGGTCACCTGACAGTTTCTGGGAGACACTCACTCAGCCAAAGGTCAGAATGCAATGAGACCTGGGTAAGGCAAAAGAGCAAAAGAGCCCTGGGTAAGGCAAAAGAGCAAAAGAGCCCTGGATAAGGCAAAAGAGGAAAAGATAAATGGCAGAGAAATGAAAAGAGAAATGGCAGAGAAAGGAAAGACACAGCAATTAACTAATAGCAATTTAATGAGAGACATTGCTGAGGCCTGCCAACATGCTTGACTTGTTTGTCTCACCCTGCTGTGAATCGCTCGAAATAATTCAGAATTATTGCCTTAGAAATAATTCGGGTTATTTAAATCAAGACTCACAGCAGAGTCGCGCCCGCGGGAGGGCGCGACAGATCGGGCACAACCTGTAGGCACAGTCTGCCCGATCAGGCCCGACCTATACCGAGGTGGTAGTTAGGTCGGAGGGTGTTGCGGCCCGCGAAGCCGCACACAAGTAGGAGCGTTTCACGGACCTGGCAACTCTTGCAATTCTGACCCTGAAAGCTCCGGCTTTCTCTCTCAAATTCTGTAAAACCCTCCCTCCGCTCCACTCTGAGTTGTTTGCTTTGTTGTGGGGTTGGGGATTGAGAGCCAGGTGACGGCTGCACGAGAGGACTGCTTGCCAAGGAGGCACTCTGCTAGCCAAGGAGGCAAGGAAGGAAGCAGAGAAGCACTGTTAGCTAGGAAGAGAGCAACAGTAGCTAAGGGCTGTTCCATTTATTGTCGCAGGGGGGTAGGATTTCGTTTGTCAGTGGGGGAGTGGGGTCGAGGATGCTTTGTCCAGTGAATCCATGAAAATGTCCGCTGGGTAGGTGGGGTCCTAGAGCCATCAAACCCCACGACAATAAATGGAACAGCCCTTGGCAGCTCGTGTAGCATGGTCACCTGACAGTTTCTGGGAGACACTCACTCAGCCAAAGGTCAGAATGCAATGAGCCCTGGGTAAGGCAAAAGAGCAAAAGAGCCCTGGATAAGGCAAAAGAGGAAAAGATAAATGGCAGAGAAATGAAAAGAGAAATGGCAGAGAAAGGAAAGACACAGCAATTAACTAATAGCAATTTAATGAGAAACATTGCTGAGGCCTGCCAACATGCTTGACTTGTTTGTCTCACCCTGCTGTGAATCGCTCGAAATAATTCAGAATTATTGCCTTAGAAATAATTCGGGTTATTTAAATCAAGACTCACAGCAGAGTCGCGCCCGCGGGAGGGCGTGACAGATCGGGCACAACCTGTAGGCACAGTCTGCCCGATCAGGCCCGACCTATACCGAGGTGGTAGTTAGGTCGGAGGGTGTTGCGGCCCGCGAAGCCGCACACAAGTAGGAGCGTTTCACGGGCCTGGCAACTCTTGCAATTCTGACCCTGAAAGCTCCGGCTTTCTCTCTCAAATTCTGTAAAACCCTCCCTCCGCTCCACTCTGAGTTGTTTGCTTTGTTGTGGGGTTGGGGATTGAGAGCCAGGTGACGGCTGCACGAGAGGACTGCTTGCCAAGGAGGCACTCTGCTAGCCAAGGAGGCAAGGAAGGAAGCAGAGAAGCACTGTTAGCTAGGAAGAGAGCAACAGTAGCTTAG
>LGRX02026195.1:0-15922 GCA_001247695.2 Cymbomonas tetramitiformis | reverse complement strand
GATATGAGCTCAAAAGCTAAGCTCAACTCAGGCGTTGAGTTTGGCGCTAAGTGCTGAGCTAAGATAAGCTGAGCTGAGTTGTTTTCACTCATAGAGTTGAGGTGAGGTGAGTTGAGTTGAGTTGAGCTGAGTTGAGCTTAGCTGACACGCTGACGTGAGCGAAACTGACACGCTTAGCTGATATGAGCTCAAAAGCTAAGCTCAACTCAGGCGTTGAGTTTGGCGCTAAGTGCTGAGCTAAGATAAGCTGAGCTGAGTTGTTTTCACTCATAGAGTTGAGGTGAGTTGAGTTGAGTTGAGTTGAGTTGAGTTGAGCTTAGCTGACACGCTGACGTGAGCGAAACTGACACGCTTAGCTGATATGAGCTCAAAAGCTAAGCTCAACTTTGGCGTTGAGTTTGGCGCTAAGTGCTGAGCTAAGATAAGGTGAGTTGAGTTGAGTTGAGTGAATGCGTAATAGAGTGAGTAATGAATTTTTAGTGAGTGGTCCGGAGTGTGGGTTGTGAGGTTATGAGAGCGAATACAATTACCTTAATGCACGTTCGTTCTTCACAGTCCCGCTCCTTTAAAGTTTCTGCCTTACCATACCCAACACCCCATGCTGTGTGAGAATGGCTTGGTTCCAAAACCTCAAAGAACATAGTGAAAAATAACATGCTTATCTTGATCTTATGTAAGACCAGAAAGTGCGCGATACCATACCATACTTTCATAGTAATCACACATATCCTAAAAGATCTAAAACACGGGAGCACATATGTGGAAAATTATTTTTGCATCAAAATATTACACCTCTTTGTGGCGCGACGGGAGACAAGTGGTCACAGACACAAGAGTGTCAGACCTACTCAAACCCAAGATGCCATACATCACAACAAGGCCAATACCTTGTTGCTCGCGGATTAAGGGCGCTCCAAACAAACCCGCAGACCAAGGGTGCAGGCGCCTTCTTCTACAAGAGTAGAAAGCGTGACCACAATGGTTCCTTCAATGGCGCAATCACCAATGTGTGGCCAAGGGAGTTCGTTTTTGCAACGCCACAAAGGAGGTGTAATATTTTGATACCGATGCTAAATAAAATATTTCTCATAGGGTTGCAGGATTTGCACCGACCAAATAAGATATGCAAACAGCTTATGTGAAAACCGAGCTTACAGTTGATATTCGTTATAGAATACTAAAAGTCAATAGCTAAAATAAGTCTATACATTAAAACAAAACAGTTTGATAAAAAGAAAATAAAGAAAATAAAAAATAAACCACCACTCTAAGTGGGGAAGGATTACCTAAAGGGAATCCGGCCCAGTTCGCCTAACTATTACCCAGCAGTTCAATCGCAATGGTTCCACCGCGAGCTGCGAGCTGGTTCAAGGCACAAAGGATTGCACAATAACAATGTCCTCCCCACTAAATCGCATATTTAGACTGAGGAACTCTAGGTTCTACCTACAGTGAAGGCAAGGAGCGATGTTGCTGTCCTAGGCACAGCAGTTCAATCGCAATGGTTACCTGGCACGATATATCATTTAAGTAATATATCAGGTATACGAGGCATATACCTGTGTTGACTATGCAAGGCCATCCCTCATCGAGTCGTTGAACAAGTGAAAAGCTCCCTGCCGTCACTATCCCGACACACACCCGACTCTCTTAATTAAAAGAAAGACTAAACCAAGTGCGATGCAATAAAAAGCTCAAACAAGGACAAGAGCGTACCTTAAATTGGCTGGGTTGGGTTTCACCCCAGGGCGTGCCGAAGGCTAACGCACTCCCAGCCTCATTTGAGCGAATTGTCTATCTAAAACAAAGTTCGCATCGTCGGACCTTAAAAACTACAAGCACCTATATCACGATACTCGCTATTTATGCAAGTGCAAATCGCGCTACAAGTTGCACTGCTACTAACTGTAGTAGCAATGACTGCAAAAGACATGCTACGGAAAGCATGGAGACATACCTTAGAATCCCAGTGTTTCCACACCACCAGAGCCCAAAAGCAATTGGGGTGGTAACTGGGATCGGTGCGTCGGATATTTATATCCCGCCTCCTCGCCAAGAGCCATGGGGCGGTTGTCATGCAATTTTGAGTTGCGACACTTGGAACCTAGACTGGGCCTTTTTAGAAGCTAAAAAGGCCCAGTTTTTCACGATCCAGTAAAAACAAGCAAACAGGCACACACACTTGTAAAATTCTATCGAAGAATTCAATTTGAAAGCACATTTTTCCAACTAGCTAGCCTAAAGGCAGATAACGCACACAAAACAAGTACTTAAAAATCACTTAATCATCACGTAACGTGGGAGCTCCTAGCCCCACATCAAATGTCGCGCGTCCCTAAACCAACTCACCTGCCCTTCAAGATATCACTATGATTCAAGGTGCGCAGGTTGATCCAGCTTTCCGATCTTACTAAAGGTTGTGAGCGCACCTGGCGGGAATGATGTCCGCTCATTCCGTGTGTGACCAACTGCTTCCAACCATTTTCGAAAACGTGCTCATGGACTTCATCTGCGAACACTGTAAGTGAATTACGAAAGGAAAATAGGTGCCCCGGCAGGATCTACTCTCAAAATCTCGCACGAAAATTATGGGGTAAATCATAGTTTTGGGCAACGAAGCGACAAAGTGCCTGGGTGTGTGGGTTACGTAAACACCAAACGCATCTTGCTTGCGGCGACCACGCTATGACCAACCACCTGCGGAAAATATACGGTACGCGAAAATATCAGAAACTATTTTATACTAGCAACACAATACAATCAAATTATCTAGGCTGATCTAATCAGAGTTTGCAGTATGGTTTTCGGCTCACGTGCTTTCAAAATTCGGAGACGCACGTAAGACTAAATGGGAAGTCAAGAGCTCACGATACTGTGTCCATGCGCCATGGCGCGCCAGTGACATTTCTGCTGACATCTGATGTCATTGACATTTCTGATGTCATCGATTACTGGAACGCGAAGAAACGGTGCAGTGCGTTCGGGATTTCCGATGACGGTTTACGATCCAAAGCGAAACGAGAACGCGGATCGCGGATCATCACCATCGTTATGAGCACGCTCTCAGGCGATGCATGAACGGGGATCGTGACGTGTCGTCTTTGTTACACGAGCGCTCCGCAACGGGGGGGAACGGGGAACAGTCGATTACGCATTCAGAACTGAACGCCGAATTCCAGATGCAGAGGTGTTCAGTTCGGGCAAAGATTTTTCTTTCTGGTTGACGGCAAGGACGTGGCCATCTCTGGACCTGGGTTTGACACGGTTGACCGGACTTTGGCGTTACACTCGGTGCGTGCAGGGGTGGGGTTGTTGGTGGGCTTGAAGCGGGACCGACAATGCTATTGCGATTATTGTTACGCGCAGTGCGCGAAGGCACAGCCTGACACGGAGGGTTGCCTGTACCGGAGTCACGTGGACAGCTGGGAGCAGTTCACCTTGACTGAGGCAACCGAATCTGATGCCCGGCGCACCAGAACAAGAGTCGCGGAAGCCCGCGATGACGTGAGTGTGAAGGTTGCACGAGGAAACACTTTTGCAAGGCTGTCGGGGGGCGATCCTAATCACCCCTACTATTTGGTGAAGGCGTTGAGCGAGGTGAAGCAGGTGATGAACGCGGATGGGATGCGAGACGACTACTACTCGCCTGGTGGGGAGGGCGTAAATGCTACACCGGGGGAATTTGTCGTTGAAGGCCGATTCTATGAGTGGGCGGATGAGGAAAGCTGCGAGGAGTACTACATAGACACATCCAAGAAATGTCTGACATATTCGCATCATGCGTCGTGTGTGTGGAAGTGACAATGACCAGACGCAAATACCGCGGTAAGGAGTTTTATAGGTTGACCGATGCTGAGCACCAGCGCATCCTAGGGTTGTTGTGAAGAAGTATAACTATCACAGCAGGATAGATCACTAGAATCTTAGAACCCAAACAACACCATGCTGAATAGCATCTACTCTCGGCGTGTTGTGCATAACGCCCAACAGGGCCCACGCAAAATATGCCAACATAACAAGGATTCTGTAATCGATTTGGGTAATTTTCAAATTGTGAGTCCCATCAGGAGTGTTTAAGTGATATGTGAAAACCCTCATTTCCACGATTGTGTGCACGCCGCACGCGCCGAGTGGCGTGGAACGCCAAAACAGGCCCGCAACTGGCCGAAACATGCAAAAAAATCGATTTCTGTTAAAATTTGGGCCAAAAAAATATTTTTTTCCAAAATTTCAAATTGCGATTCCCATCAGGAGTGCTTAGGTGATATGTGAAAACCCTCATTTCCACGAATATGTGCACTCCACACGCGCGGAGTGGCGTAGAACGCCAAAATAGGCCCGCGACAGGCCGAAACAGGCAAAAAAACCTATTTCTGTTGAAATTTGGGCCCAAAAAAATTTTTTTTCCCAAAATTTCAAATTGCGATTCCCATCAGGAGTGCTTAGGTGATATGTGAAAACCCTCATTTCCACGAATATGTGCACTCCACACGCGCGGAGTGGCGTAGAACGCCAAAACAGGCCCACGACAGGCCGAAACAGGCAAAAAAATCGATTTCTGTTGAAATTTGGGCCCAAAAAATATTTTTTTCCAAAATTCTAAATTGCGATTCCCATCAGGAGTGCTTAGGTGATATGTGAAAACCCTCATTCCCACGAATATGTGCACTCCACACGCGCGGAGTGGCGTAGAACGCCAAAACAGGCCCGCGACAGGCCAAAACAGGCAAAAAAACGCGATTTCCGGCCGATTTGGGCCAAAAAAATATTTTTTTTCAAAATTTCAAATTGTGGTGACCATCAGGATTAATTACGTGATATGTGAAACCCCTCAATTCCACGAATCGCTGCACTCCTCACCCGCGTAATGGTGTAGAACGCCAAAACAAGCTAAAAACAACGGTTTTTTCGCGATTTCACCCTGAAAAAATATTTTTTTTGAAAAATATTTTTCGCAAAGTCCTAAGAATTCATGCGATCCCACTGCGACCGAAGTCCGATATAGCGATTCCATGGATATCATCGATTATGCATTTCGGCCATCTCACTCGTGCGACCGCTCAGTTGCATGCCGTGATGCATGCTGGGTTGCATGCTGAGTTGCATGCCGTGGTGCATGCTGGGTTGCATGCTGGGTCGTTGCATGCCGTGGTGCATGCTGGGTTGCATGCTGGGTTGCCTACCAAGCAAATGCAAATGGAAGCCTGATACGAATGCAATTTGAGTGTAATTGGTTGGTATGTAGGTGACATTGTTCCCCTGGCAAGTGGCCCAACCATTGCACATGGGTTTGGGCACGTGCTATACCGCAAAACAAGGGCGAATGTGCAAACACATCTTCAAGGTGGCCATCGACAATGGGATTTTTGACATGAAAGGTACAAGTCCAATTTTAAGTCCCCAGCAGCCGCTCCAGGGGACTTCGCCATCACCGGCAAGCACGGCGAGTGTGTCTTCAATTCCAGTACCCGCCTACTTCGATCTTTGCATCAGGAGCTGGAGTCCTTGACGCACATCGGGCCTCTCTCGAAGGATCAAGAGGAGCGGCACTGCGGCAGAAACTCCTGGAGGCCACCGTGCATACCTGGATCACCGATGATGCCGAGGCACTACCTCCCGAGTTCGTGGGTGCCATCGACGAAGGGGACGCCGAGGCACCCTTGGATGAGGCACCCGGGCAAGGCGGAGATGTCGTCGAGGGTGCCGTCAGGGAGGCCCCTCATGAACCGGCCGAAGGAGACGCCGAGGCACCCTTGGATGAGGCACCCGGGCAAGGCGGAGATGCCGTCGAGGGTGCCGTCGGGGAGGTCTCTCAGGAACCGGCTGGAGGGGACACCGAGGCACCCTTGGATGAGGCACCCGGGCAAGGCGGAGATGCCGTCGAGGGTGCCGTCGGGGAGGTCTCTCAGGAACCGGCTGGAGGGGACACCGAGGCACTCTTGGATGAGGCACCCGGGCAAGGCGGAGATGCCGTCGAGGGTGCCGTCGGGGAAGTCTCTCAGGAACCGGCTGGAGGGGACGCCGAGGCACCCTTGGATGAGGCACCCGGGCAAGGCGGAGATGCTGGCGAGGGTGCAGTCGGGGAGGTCCCTCAGGAACTCGCCGGAGAGGACGCCGAGGCACCCTTGGAATCCTCCCCGATGTTTCGTGAAACCACACAGATTCTTAATCGGTTTCACCAAGCCATCAACGAGTTGAGTCCAAGATCCAAGGCATCTTCTCAACGCATTTTGAATCATCGTTTACAGCTTGCTGCGAATCAAGCCTTGCATGATCAGGTCGCGGCTGCTAAGGAGGTTGCTGTCGCATCTGCTCGTGCCGCGGACGCATCTCGTGCGAGCCGCGTTCTAGCGAGCCCGACTTGCAAAGGCAAACAAGCAAACAAACGACGGTTGGACAAGGTTGACACGGGTGTCCAAAAGAATCCACGCAAGCGCAAAGTGCCACGAAAACGGTCTGAAACTGTGTCTCAATTGCATGCCCAAGAGCTAGCGGCTGCCGCATCCTCACAACTCCAGGAGGAGGCATTGGTGGATGGCAACGTGCACCTGGTGAACCAACTGAAGGGTGATCGGCGTTTCCACAACACCAAGAAACATGGTTTAGTCGCGAGATATTTGACGCAATATCAAGGTATGGCTTACGCGAGGTCGAGTTTACACAAAACTTCTGATTTTCTAGATCGTGAGATATAAGCGATTTAAGTATCCGCTTAAGTATGGTTAAGTATGGGAAATAACTGAGCGGTATCGAGCATAACTTTTCAATGCCTGGGTCAATTGTATACCCGGAGCGCGCAATATGTTTAGATTGCTTTGAGCGACAGGTTTATCGAATAAAAATATTTTCGGAAGTTTTGTGTAAAGTCGACCTCGCGTAAGCCATACCTTGATATGAAACGGGGGTCACTGAATGGGCTTCCACGGAGGAATTGACAGGACACGGGTCCAGGTGAATCCCACCCCAGATCTCAGCATGCAATCTGGCCTCCCCAGCATGCAACCCGGCTTCTTCAGCATGCAACCTTCCCTCGCCAGCATGCAACCTGCCTTCCACAGCATGCAACCTGACCTCCCCAAAGATGTGCAACTCCGGGCGCCTTCCAAGCATGCACCCCGGGGCTCCAGTAGCATGCAACTCCGGCCTCAAAGATGCAACCCGCCCTTCCAAAGATGCAACCTGGCTTCTTTCAAAGATGCACCCGCCATTTTCTTCCCAAAGATGCAACCTGGCATTCCGAACATCGTATTTTGAGTGTGGCTGGCTGCTATGCAGGTTGTTGATGGAAGAGATGAAGCTCATTGACCAAGCGGAAGCCACGCGGTTCTACGACTTGTACCAAAACAAACAATCGAAGGGTAAATGGCGGGAGACCCACTTGCTTTATAGGCAGGTCCTTGTGCCTTTCAAGGATTTCGCGTCGTCGCACGGCACGGTGGCAGTCAAGACCAACAGAAAGGACAGTCCTTATGTCATGGTCTTTCATGACGGACTGGTGGAAACCTACTCCAAAGAATTCATACAGGAGCATTTGGTGACCCTTCCGGACAAGTAGGTTGCAAGTAGGTTGTAAGTAGGTTGCAAATGTAAACAAGTACATTGCAAGTATATGCTGCTGCTGCCGTTCGTTCCTTAATATATTGCTGATTAAATTCTAGTAAAATATCAAATGACGGATGATATGAGATTGGCCACGATACTGTCAGCCATGTCATCTAGATCTCGGGGAAAATCTGCATCCATACTACTCGAGAGCAACTCCCCCGATCCGAAAACTTCCATCTCATTGACCAGCCATTCCCCATTTGTCCTGAACATGTCCACACGAATTGGGGTGCCGGATAGGCTGGTCTTTGACGCAACGTACGAGTATATGGAACATAGCGTTCGGATCAGCCCCTCCGAATCCGGAAGATCATAAAGGGGCTCCTCCTGCAAGATGACGTGAAGGAGCTCCCCAGATGGCCGCGTGTGGCTGAGAAAGTAAATACGGAAATCACCACCGTGGCGCCCTACCCAAAAACGGGTCTCCCCTGTATCAACACAGGTAGTTAAGTAAATATATGCATGCCGGGGAGGCCGGGTTGCATGCTTGTGAAGGGCAGGTTGCGGGGGAAGGCAGGTTGCATGCTGGGCAGGCCAGGTTAAGTCGCACCTTGCTTTAAATCGGGCGCAAACCCTTGCACCACGTACTCGACTCCATGCAGCGGCTTGGAGTTGAACTTAGTGCCGTAGGTGTGCATGTCTATCGAGCAAGAAAGGAATCTCGGCTTGAAGTGGAGTTTTTGGTCGTTCGGTACGGCCAGGACCTCGCGCAACCTCTTGGCCTCCGCCGTGCTATTCATGCCCTTATCCCAAACAACGGTTGTTCGGTCCAGCTGACAGCCGATGGGATCACGTGGAAGACACTCCACCTTGTCCTGAGAGTAGACGAGTGTGTCGAACTCCACGAACAGGTTGGACAAGGTGGAGGCCAGCTCGCGGAAGCGGGTGACATGCAGAGGTCGGCTGACGAAGTCTCCCATGACGACCGTGGAGAACTTCTGACAGTGCCTGGACAGCTGTCGCCAAGCAGCCTCGTCGTGGTCACCAAGAACCTCATGAACGTCCTGGAAGTCGACAACGACCAACGAGTTGCCGAAGATCTTCCACAATATGTACACGTATGGATCGACTTGGATGACATCGGTACCCGAAATCTGTAAGTTCATATAGACGAGGTGCGGAGCTCCAGTGGAAAGATCTTGATGTCGGACAGGAAGGGCACCTGGCATTACATCATTACGACGGAGTGCAAGTTACTATGAAAAGGCATGCACGCACTCGACCCCAATCACGCAATCCCCAAGAACAGGTTGCATGCTGGGGAGGCCAGGTTGCATGCTGGGGAGGCCAGGTTGCATGCTGGGGAGGTCAGGTTGCATACCGGGAGGTGCCAGGTTGCATGGGCCGGGGGGAGGTCAGGTTGCATGTCGTGGAAGGCGGTGCTGCACGCGCCGGGAGGCCAGGTTGCATGCTGGGCAGGTCAGGTTGCATGCCGGGGGTGCCGGGTTGCATGCTGGGCAGGCCATGTTGCATGCTGGAGAAGGCGCTGGTGCTGGTGATGCTGGTGCTGGTGGTGGTGGTTGTGCTGCAGCTGGTGATGTCGCTGCTGGTGGTGCTGCAGCTGGTGGTGCTGCTGGTGGTGCTGCTGGTGCTTCTGCTGGTGCTGCTACTCCTTCTGTCTGCAAAAAACGCACGGGTGGAACGTCATTCAAGGATTGCGCTGGACGTCCCCACCTGCTCAGGTTGCGTGCTGCGGGAGGCCGGGTTGCATGCTGGGCAGGCCATGTTGCATGCTGGAGAAGGCAGGTTTCATGCTGGGGAAGGCGAGCTACCTGCATCATCCTGATGACCCGTTTCAAGAGGTCGAAAGCACACTCAACCTCGTCGTTGTTGTCCTCCCCTGGCAGCCAGGAACCACGGGCTAGGAGGGGGTGCATGATATATAGCCCTCAGGAGTATCAGGCACTTCAAGACCCGAAAAGGTGGAAGTTGAAGCCACGGGGCACGGTGTCCGGGACTAAGGAGGACCTCATCAGCAGCATGCTGGGCACGCGGGTACTCCTGCCCCATATGATACCCAGCCAGACGCACGTACCCATGATACGATGTGGGAACACGTCGGCACCATGGCCTGCTTTTCGGCATTGGTAAACCCTACCGCTGGTGGCGGTGGTGCTGTTGCCGGTGCTGGTGGTGGCGGTCGTGCTGCAGCTGGTGGTGGTGATGCCGGTGCAGCTGCTGCTGCTGCAGCTGGTGGTGGTGATGCTGGTGTCAGGCCGGTGGTTGTGCTGCAGCTGGTGGCGGTGATGCTGGTGCTGGTGCTGGTGGTTGTGCTGCAGCTGGTGGGTGTGAAGATGCCGGTGCAGCTGCGGCTGCTGCCTGCGAAAACGCACGGGTGGAATGTTATTCAAGGATTGCGCTGTACGTCCCCACCTGCTCAGGTTGCATGCTGCGGGAGGCAGGTTGAATGCGGTGGTGCTGTGGGAGGCAGGCAGGTTGCATGCTGGGGAAGGCGACCTACCTGCATCCTGTTGATGACCTGCTTCAATTGGGCGAAAGCATACCCGCCATCGGTAAACCCTACGGATGGTTGTGTTGCTGCTGGTGCTGGTGCGGGTGGTGTTGGTTGGGGAAAAGGTTTATTTTAGATTAAATTTTTGACATCTACTGGATTAAGTGTTCAGCGGGGTTGGCGTTAGATTAAATTGATAGGTGAACGATATTGGGCACGAAGTGGGAACTGATTCCGTGCGATCGAGATGTCATCAGACCTGAGACAGGTCGTCATCGTCATTTCGCCGGATCCGAGGTGCCACCGCTCCGAGGTGCACATGGTAAAACTGCGAACGGAAGGTCAAAGGCAAAGGGAAATGCAAAGGGTTTAAGATTTAGCGGCAGTAGGAATAGTTTTCAGAAGCATATGGAAAGTATTCTAGTGCTTCTGAAAACTATTCCTACTTCTTCTATATCCTAAACCCTTTGCCTTGCCTTTTACTGCTGCACGCGACCGGCAAGCATCTTTGAAACGTCCGAGTTTCAAAGATGCGTTTTGTATTTTGGGTGCACCCTAAAATTACAAAACAGCCGAGCGCTTCCCGTTTGTGCGGGATATTCACATGTATTCCATGGAATATGTCATATGAATTAACACACATGCATACGCAGGGGAAACCCTCGGCTGCTTGGCGTCTTTGTTGGGTTTGGGTTTGGGTTCGAACCCAAACCCGAACCCAAAACATCTGCCTTATAAATAAATTGCGCGTTGGGCGCACAAGTAACTTGAAGCCTTGAGCTTCAGGTAACTTAAAGATATATCCCTTGGCAGTATTTGTGCCAAGCTTCGTGCTCTAGGACGCGCGGGAAACCCTCGGCTGTTTGGCATCTTTGCGTTTGGGTTCGAACCCAAACCCAAACCCAAAACATCTGCCTTAGAAATAAATTGCGCGTTTCGCGCACAAGTAACTTGAAGCCTTGAGCTTCAAATAACTTAAAGATATATCCCTTGGCAGTATTTGTGCCAAGCTTCGTGCTCTAGGACGCACGGGAAGCCCTCGGCTGTTTGGCATCTTTGGGTTTGGGTTCGAACCCAAACCCAAAACATCTGCCTTAGAAACAAATTGCGCGTTTCGCGCACAAGTAACTTGAAGCCTTGAGCTTCAAGTAACTTAAAGATATGTATCTTGGCAGTATTTGTGCCAAGTTTCGTGCTCTAGGACGCACGGGAAGCCCTCGGCTGTTTGGCATCTTTGGATTTGGGTGCCACGTTCGAACCCAAACCCAAAACATCTGCCTTATAAATAAATTGAGCGTTTCGCGCACAAGTAACTTGAAGCCTTGAGCTTCAGGTAACTTAAAGATACGTATCTTGGCAGTATTTGTGCCAAGCTTCGTGCGCTAGGACGCACGGGAAGCCATCGGCTGTTTGCCATCTTTGGGTTTGGGTACGTTCGAACCCAAACCCAAAGGCAAAGGCATAGGACAGTTTCGTAGATTCTGTCCCGATGCCTTTGCAACCTCGCATGCTAACTCATATTATAATGAATATTCAACATTCAAGCGTTGGATACCCCACGCCAACGGGAAGCGCTCGGCTGATTTGTTATTCTGGTATGCGCACCCAAATGACAAAAATGCATCTTTGAAACTCGTTAGTTTCAAAGATGCGTGGCCGATGCCTGCGTGCTTATGTGTATATTTCATATGAAATACAGTAATCACTCACCTTTAAGGAAACTCGACGTTAAGGAAACAGCCAGCGTTTCGAGGGGGGGGAGGGGGGTACTACCCAACTCGAAGAGAAAAGCTGGCTGGATTTTCCGACTTATGAGATGGCCTGAAATAAGGAAAATGACCGCTGGCTGCCTAGCTGGAGAGGCATTTCTTAAACTAAGAAAACTTTGCCGGGAAATTGACAAATATATTTGGGTATTTTATGGGTTTTCATGATTTTTTGCACAAAACTTGTCTTAAAGGTTTAAGTTCCTGATAGTCGGTTTCAGAGATAATGTCGTCATCTAAATCTTGCTTTTAATTTCTTTAAGCTGCGCACGGCTCTCAGGGTCCATTTTCTCGGAAATTGGACACCTTAAGAAAACGGGCTGGCTCGGAAAGGTGCCCACGTGGATGGTTATGGAATTCGCTGGCTGGCTCACGAGATCGCGGTCCACTATCCATAGCGTTCTCTTATGACGCTGACGCTGGCGGGGGGGGGAGGGGGGGTACCCAACTCGATGAGAAAAGCTGACTGACCTGGATTTCTCTGTTTTCTTACAGGTGGGTGATTAATGATGCCATGGAATACATGTGAATATCCCGCATAAACGGGAAGCGCTCGGTGTTTTGTAATTTTAGGGTGCACCCAAAATATAAAACGCATCTTTGAAACTCGGAAGTTTCAAAGATGCCTTGGAAAGGCTGCGTTGATCTTAGCCAAACCGAAATCTCAGCAACCTGCACGCGCGCCGGAGTTTTCGCAAAGTCAACTGCCTCCCGGAAGTAAGCGATCTTACGCTCCCCTTGTGTTCTTTTGCCTGATCACAGTTTTACGGATAAAGTTGAGTTAACCAGGTTTCTCGGGAGCAGGGAAGAAGAAGGCAGGCCCTTCTCCCGCCAGGAAGGGAGCGCATGTGCCTATCGAGACCATAATTTGCCGTTTCTGCGAACGGCCTACTCCAGAAGGAGGCCACAGATGCCTGACGTGTGGCAAGAAATATCACAATTTCTGCCTGGTGCGTTTACTTCGCTTGCGTCTTCCCACGATTGTGTTCTTCCCCTAGTTTTGAAATATCAATCATCCCGTGTACTTTTACTGCAGTTGGAATGGAGAGGCCTGGAGGAGGTGTGCTGCTGTGGCGACCCAACGTGCATGGCTGCGCAAAAGATTGAGGTGCGCGTCTTACTATCTGTATAGTATTCCCGTAGTTTTTTGGGTTCCTGTGATTGTGTTTGTGATTAATTTGTGCGCATCTTATAACAGGCACCTTCTACCTACACACCCTACAAGAACCCGACGGGGGTGGGCTCTTCAGGGACATCCCGAACCGTGACACAGGCTGGCCCATCTGGCGAGACCGAGGCTCCGACGCCAGCTTTGGAGTCCGATACACAACCCCCGGCTTCAGCGGTTACCCCGTCTGAGATCGCGCCCCTTCCCGTCGCGGTCGACTCGCCGCACGTGGATCCAATCCCCGAAGTCTCCGCACCCCTCGCCGCCACCCCCCCTTCTGAAACCGCCGCCCCTGCCGTCGCAGAGTCGCTCTCACCTGCGAATCTGACAACTTCCGAGGTACCCGCTCCCCACGCCGACAACCTTACCGAATCGGCAACTCCTGCCGTCGAGGTTGGACCCATACCATGGTTCAAAACCATGCTTTTGAATCCAACACCCGAAAACCCCACGCCCGTCGCCGCCAGCCCCTCCGAAATCCAGCCCCCTCCCGTCGCGGACCCGTCCCTACCTGTGGATCCAACACCCGAAGTCTCCGTACCCCACACCGCCACTCAATCCGACACCGTTTCCCCCCCTGCCGCCGCCCAACTGCCTCCCGCCTCCTCGGATACCGCAGCCCCTACCGCCGCGATCTTGCCAACCTCGGATCCAACTCCCGAAGCCCCTGCCCCCCTTGTGGTTGCAGGCACCACCGATCCCCCCTATGTTTGGAAACGGTTGGCGGACAACCCACCCGCGAATAAACAGGCATTCACAGCTTTTGCAAGCATTCACCGGTTACGTGTGGAGAAGTTCAAAGATCTCTGCATCGTCACCGGTAGCGACGAGTCCTATTCCGTGAAGACCGGGTGGCAATTCGGGTGCATGGTCAGCCACAAGGACATCCCGAGGTCGCGGTTTCTGGCCGGAACCTTGGTGGCGGCTCAAATGAAGAGGGGGTGGTTTGTTCTCTGCTGGGGACCGGTCGATGCAAGTGAGACGGAACAACGGTGCAGCCTGTTACGGCTGAATCGACTTCAACCCATCAAAGAGAAACACATTCCATGTCCCCCAGGGAACTCCGATGAATTGTTCATGAAGGAATGTTGGCGTCTCCAGCAGCTGTACAACTTCTCCCCCACGGAAGAAGGCCAACGACCGGTAAATAATTTACTCAACCCAACCCAATTTGTTTTCTCCATTGCACACACGAACTACATGAAATTTCGGAAAGGTGACTGTGTTTTTTTGGCAGGTACGACCATACAATGCCGAGGAGCAAACGGATCAAAACCGGAACCGGTCCGAATTCACGTTGGAGCCCGGAGGCGCCCCCTCCGAGAGGGTGGTTTCAAAGAAGAGGAAGGATCCCCCTTCAGGCAAAACAAGTTCACGCCGGACGCGCGCGCGCGCCCCCCCTCGTTGCACGGAGTCGCGTTCGGTGCAGGAGATCGACCGGGGCGACGAGCATACTTCTCCCGCAGCGGTGGTGGTTCCCCGTCGGCCACGAGATCGCGCCCCCTGGGGTGTTCCACGCACACTCCAGCTCGACGACCCTGTCCCTGCCAGGGATTTTCTCGGTGAGGCGCTCCAAACGGAGCTGGAGCCTCCAAGTCTTCTTCGTGCACGCACACCGCGCGGTGCTCCTAGGCCGTGGACGTCGGAAACACAACCCGCTACTCCCGACAATCCCACTCCCGAGTCTGCCCCTGAGTCGGTGGTGCAAGATTCCACACCCCAGCAACATGGCTTCGCAATTGCCACCAACAACCCGAACCTGACACCGAACCCCGCTGCTCAACAACCTCCACGGGCTCCGAGTCCCTTGGCAACACTTCCCCTTGCGTCCGATGATGGGGTCTCCCAAGTCGTTGCGCAACTCCAACAGAGCCAGCAGGAATTGCTTGAGCGGCAAGCTGCCGCGCACCAGGAGGAGATGCGCCAGCAGCAAGCCTGGTTTCAACAGCAGCTGGTGACTCTCCAATCTCAAACGGTCCATGCGCCGGGCCCGGTGCAAGAGCCGTCCGTGACATCGCACCAAGTGCTTCCCCTTGGTGGTGGGGTTCCCAACTTTGTGCCTCCAGCCACTATTGCTGGTGGCTCGGTGAACTCTGGCCCCGCGTTGTCTTCTTATCCCCTTACCAACCCGGGGTTTTCCGGGGCTCCCACGCCCTCCGTGACCACGCAATACCCCTACCCCGCAGGCTCCCAAAGCTACCAGAGGATGCTTATGCCACCTCCCGCGTACCCTACGCAGCTACCCGTCCGGTCTCCCTACCCAACTGGGGGGGACTACGTATCCCCGAGGGAGATTGCTATGCAAAATGAGCTCCTCCGCTCGAACGAAACCGCCTACCGTGAGCGGATGCAAGCAATTGAGGACCGTGAACTCGAACTCGCGCGTGCCCGCGCCACTGAACGTTTCAAGCAAGAGCAAAGGCGCTGGGGAGGCTTCTAGGCAGTAGTTCTGCTATCCATTACAGGCAGAGAGTCTGACCGAAACCTGCAACCTGTATCGCAATGTGCGCATGAGTCCGTAGAGCTCTTTCGTATGAAGTAATATTACATCTTAAGTATTTGTTGTGCTTGCCTTACTAGAGCTTATCTCCTGGTAGCTAGATTTCCATCTCGGGAGAACTTGGAATTGCACATATTGCATTTTGTGTTGCATACCCTACGGCGTGTATGGCATATGCTTTATTATAACCTTGTGAATACGTACAAATATGTTAGAATTGTATTCTCCATTTCGGGACCCATTTCCCGAAACAAGAATGTGCAATTAGCGCATGATTCTAGCATCACCGAGCGCTAAACCTAAATCATCGTTCACATATCAATTTGGATAGGAGCATATCATCACATACCAACTTTTTATAACTTCTATACAACTTATATTGTAAAATACAAAAATTATGCAAAATCTACCAACTAATTTTGCTTACCATC
>LGRX02026194.1:0-27670 GCA_001247695.2 Cymbomonas tetramitiformis | reverse complement strand
TCCATTTGCCCGATTTAATTACTCCGTCCAGCACCTTATATTCGGTGGAGCACCCGTAGTAAGGTAAGTAATTTGGCCAGGTTCCAAATCATAAGGAGCAGAGGTAAATTATTTATTACTTATTTATTACGCTTTTTACGTCTCATCAGTGACGCGATGCCGCGACCGCGACCCCGCCCGCGACTCAAAATAGCCTGACGTGAGGTGAAGGTCAAGGTGAGGGCCAAACGGGAACGCGGAAAGATTATTTTCACTTCAGAGCTGTAACCTGCAGAATCCTTCCGCCTTGACCTCCTATCACCCCCGAGGTGTCTGCTCGCATGCAAAAACTGAAGCAGCTCACTTATGGTTGACAAAGCGTTGAAAACATAGTTTTTCATCAAACACGTGTGATGAGATACACGTTGTTTATTTAGGAAGTCCTAGGTTCGGTGTGGAGTTTAGTGGGCGATAAGAGGCTTACGGTTTCGGTTTCGAGTTGACAACAGCCCCGACGTGGGGCGATGGGCAGAGTATTGACTTGCCCGGAGCGAAGGATGCAGTGGTTGGCGAGAGTCAGTCTGATTTCTTTGCTGTGCTCCCTACAACCTACAGTATGGTGCCAGGACTTGCCAGGACAGTTCACGGGTTGGATAGATGAAGCGAGTGGGACCGAGAATGCTCTGCACGATGTTAAATTGCAGTGCGCGTAAGTCTTCGCAAAATAATGTCTCAACCTGAGAAACGCTTTTTACCGTGGAATGTGATGTCCATGTAGTGCAATTGTATACTTGGTAGATTCATGAATAGGCGAACGTCACCCAGAAAACAGAGCTGTTGTGGTATCTATATTTGGTCGGCAAGGCGTCACAAAACCTGTATTCTTGAATCTTAGCTGCTGCAATCTACGCTTGAAGAATAGTTTCCCTTAGTTCAGCCTTTTTATTAAAAAAAGGCTGGCAAGGGTTCAGTCAAAGGTGGCAAGTGGATGTGGGCCTGGTTGGTTTCTTGACAACTGTGGAGTGTATTGTATGCTCCGTTGAAGTCTGGCTCCTTAGTGTGTGCGTGTGGTATTTGGGTCGACATCTTTCAGCGATGAAGCCTGGGCAGTTGGCGAGTTTGATACTATTATTTATTCTGGCGATGATGGAAAAACCTGGACGTCGAAACCATCTAACCTTGGCTCCTCACACACGGGGATGTTCTGGAACAGTGTAAGGTGCGGCTGTTTCTTTATTTGGTCACCCAAGCTTAGTTTCTTTAAGTGTCAACTTAACCATACTCGCTTGCAGTACTCAAGCTGCCGATAATGTTGGCTAGCTTTAAATATGGTTTCTGAAGTGTTGGCTTGAACTTGTTTTCGTGGTCGAACTACCTGTTTTCTTGACAACCGGCCTTCCCTCTCCTCAAAGTTACCCACCCACTTGTCTCTCCCGAAGGATCTTCGTGCCGTGCCCGAGCTGAGTTGTGCTTCCTGTGTTAACAGCTTCCCAAAGCGGACTTATCCAAACCCGGACTACAAACCTGGTCGGTGGCCAACTCTCTCCGATTGCAACGCGGGGTACGTTGTTGGGCGTTACGGCAATATCATTTTCTCGGATGACCTGGGTGGCAGCTGGAGAATTCAAGACAATTTTATTTGGGATTACAAGACGGAGCTGCAGGCGCATGTAGCAGTCAAAGAGATTCACTCCGTCATGGTATGTCCGTCCCTCAGCTGGTAACCGACAAGGTTACCTAAGCGTGCAATATTTTACCGCTGTGTCCTGCACTCCCCCTGTTATCGCGCGCCAGAAAAGGCTTAGGATCTATGTCCAGTTGGCTACAAATATACACGAACCGCATCCGTGTTGGTGGCATCAACATAGATGCTCTGTTGAAGCAGAGGGTGAAGCGGTTCGAGGCTGTTCCACCTGCGTGTTCTTGCTGTATATGACAAGATAAAAACCGCATGAAACGGGAAAGTTCTCTGCGTGTTTTTTTCCTGAGGATATTTGCACTTTGAGATGCGAGCGTGGCTTAGGCACTATTTCGGTTTTTTATCTCGCTCCCGAGGAAAGTATTATATACCTCCAACACCATAGCGCTCGGGTCGCCTCACAGGTTTCACCAAGCTATATTTGCGCCTTTTTGAGAGTTCGTAAGCATGTTGCCTGCGGTTGCATAATCGTCACTGCGCGGTTGACCGGTCGAGGATATTGCACGGAAAGGACCTTTTCGAGGATATTGCACGGAAAGGACCTTTTCGAGGATATTGCACGGAAAGGACCTTTTCGAGCACGGCAAGCACGTTCGCTTAATTTTTCGTTCCGAAGCAAAGGATATCAAAGGTTGCGCATGCATATCAATCACATTCTTCCCTTACTCTCCTTCTGGAACTCCAGTTTTAACTGTTCTTATTGAAATGAACCGCCTGCGTTGTCATTTTTGCAGGCTGCGGAAGACACCAATGTTGCTTGGGCCGTGGGTGAAGATGGACTGATTTTCGGCACGACTGACTTCGGAGAGTCATGGCATGTTCAGAATAGCAGGGTCGATTTTGATCTCCACGATGTTTTCCTGGTGTCAAACATGTCCGCTTTTGTCGTTGGTGATAATGCTACCCTGTTGTTCACCACCAACGGCGGACGTTCCTGGTTGACCAAGGATAGCGGCTTGGAACAGCTATCTCATTATCATTTTAAGGGGATTAAGTGCTATCTAGACCAAAATTCGACGTCCCCTACATATTTGGAGCACAAGTACTGCTGGGTTGTAGGCTCCGGAGGCTTCATTGCGTTTTCCGACGACTTGGGCGAGAGCTGGACACAGCAGGAAAGCTGCGCCACCGCCGACTTGTACGACCTGGTTTTCAGATACTCCGTGACCGAAGGCTGGGTGGTCGGAGACGAAGGAATCACCTGCCAGACACTTAACTATGGCCAGACCTGGCTGCTCCAGTTCCAAAACAACGCGAATCATATTTATTCTGTTACGTCCTATAACGAGGAACACCCTCTTGCCGTCGGCGATTTCGGTGAGGTCAGGAGCTATGTGGGAGCGCCGCCGCCGCCCCCTCCTCCTCCACCCCTCCCTCCCCCACCCCCACCCCTGTCTCCCCGCCAAGCCCTCCTCCACCTTCACCCACCCCCGCCCCTCCTTCCCCTCCTCCTCCCACCCCCTCCTCCCCTCCGCCTCCCGCCTCCCCCACCTCCGGAGCCCTCCACCTCCCTCCCACCACCCCTCCCCTGCCGAGCCCCCTCCCCCTGCCTCCCGCCCCTCCTCGGGGCCTGTATGTTATGGAGTTCGATGGAGTTGAGTCATATCTTTTGTGCCCGACGATCGAAAAAATCCAGGCTGTCAGCATGTGGGTGTGGAATGATCCTTCCCAGCTCGACAAGGGGACGAGCGGGCACTACTTAGTCGACGGTCGGTACGGCTCCAACGAAGCTTACTTTTCCAGCGGGTGCGTTGCTGCCAAAAAGAACCTGAACTCTTTTTCTCGCAAACTCACAACTTGCCAGTGAACACTATTTTTATTTACCTGCGGGGAGCTCCACGATGAGACTGGCCGCACTCCTTTCTTTGTTTCCGAAGTGCTTTTTTCCCCCGATTTTGCACCGTCCTCGACCCGAGCCAGGTTGCTGACACCGTCCAGCGCGGTCTTTTCTTTCAGGACCATCGGCCTCGCGTGGCAACACTTGTACATTGACGGAATCAGGGCAACCATCTCTTGGGACTCCATCCCTGTTGGCCGGTGGGCCAACGTCCACTTGGAGGTTTTCGACCGATACGTGTTCACGGATGACGTCAACTTCATGGCCAAGGTGTCTGGCGGCGTTGATTCTAACGTAGAGGAGCACGGCAGCCTCCACGGAAAGCTCTCGGAGGTGTATCTCTGGAGTGCGCAACTGAATGACTACCAGATGTACCGCTTGTCCACTGGGTTCGACCAGACTGCCCCTAACGAGATCCTTCTTGCTTGCTACAGCGCAGAGGAGGGCTCTGGAGACGTGATCTACGATGTGACGCACAATTACAGAGAGGCCCTGTTGCTTCCAGTCGGAACTTGGTCCACCACGCATGTGGCATCCAATCTTTCTGGCTGGCACCCGTTATCCATGTGGCAGCCACCACCCCCGTCTCCCTCCGCCTCCTCCACCTCCTCGCTCCACCTTACTCCCCCACCACCGCCTCCCCTGCCACCACCTGGGCCTTGCTCACCACCTGGTTGGTTTGATGCCGACGGGAATCCGCCCCTCGGGAGTGGGGACTACTATTGGACCTGCCGTCTTAAGTACTACGACGGGACACCTTGTGCTTTTGGAGATACAACCTGCTGCTTCGACAATGCAGGAAATGGCTGGACATACTTTTATCCTTCCTACACAGACTGTGATACCCCACCGTCTCCGCCTCCTTTGCCAAGCCCCCCACCGGAGGCTTCACCCCCTCCGGGTCCGAGCCCTCCTCCTGCAGAGCCTTCGGGCCACCTCCCTTCCCTCCGTCGCCGCCACCTCCACCTCTCCGCCCCCCGGAATCTCCTGCACCGTCACTCCCACCATCCCCCTCCACCTCTCCCCTTCCCCTCCACCTCCTCCTCCCTCCACCAAGCCCTCCCCCGCCCTCCCCCCCTTCCCCCAAACCTCCACTCCTCTCCCCGCCGCCACCCCGCACCCCCTCCTCCCTCCTTCCTTTCCTGTCATCATCGTAGAGGAGGATGACGACGACTCTGTAACCGATCAAACATGGTTTACGGCAGTGGTAATTATTGGTATTGTTGTCGTTCTTGGTCTTGGTGGTTTCTTTGTGTACAGTGTAATGTTTGTTGGCGCGGCAGCTGTCCCACCGACCTCGGGTGAGGTGGGACAGAGTACAGAGCTACAAAAGGTGAAAGATCTCGACAAGGATGGCACTCGGGTTGCTGGCGAACCGAACCAAGTGTGAAAGAAGTGCCATAGCTAAGCCAACTAGCACTAGGCAAAACAACTTTCACTTTGTTTCTGCCGTTTTCAACTGGCTAATACCTCATGCAAGCAAAACGCAGAGGAAATCACACAATATGGTGACTACAGAATATTCACCATACCACCTCGAGTATCATAGGCAACGGTGCACCACCTGCAAATAGTTGCACTTGAATAGAACACCAGTTGGTGTAGAGCACAAGAGTGTGCATATCATCGTCGAGGAGTGGATACTTCTCTTATTTTGACATGGAACATGGTGTCCATGATATAGCTGCATACGGGTGCTCCCCTTAGATCAACAAAATGATATGACGGTAAAGAAGACATTTGTAATTATGTTCTTCGGAATTACTGGAAGTCACAAGGCAGTTTGACAGCTATTTTGTATTGGGAAGGGATATATGCGCCGGTATTCACAGTTGGTTTCCGTCTCAATCCCGAAAAAATTCTGAGCCAGCGTGACGGTCATATCGTCTCATATGTCATCGTGAATTTAATTTCCAGGATTATTAAAACATATCATCTATTTATTTTCCATCGATATCGCGGATACGATTGCCGTTGGCGTTGACTCGCTCAAGGATAAAGAGCTGCGCACCAACATTTACTGCTCATAATTTTCTCAACGGTCCTTCGCTTCGCCTCATGGGCGGAACGATGTCGTGGCTGCTGTGTTATGCGCAGGGATTTCGGAAGTGTTTGACTGCTTTTATTTTTCAGTTTGTTTATGCATATGTGCAGACTTACGATACTCGTTTGTTGCAGCTTGTGTCGCAGGTTTTCCGATGGCGAGGAGGGGCGCGCTTTCTTGAGGTGTGGAAGTCTAGGGCAACCTAGCTTGGGATCACACCCAACCACATCGGACCCACCTTGTTCTCACGTTTTATTCAACTCACTTTGAATTTGCATACAAAGTTTGAGCAGCATCGGGTTGGGATACGCTATAGACTGATTTTGTTTTTGGGTTTATGGCGTCTTCTTCACGACCTCTCGGGGTGTGGAAGTCAAGGTTGGGCATGCCAACCTTGCTTGGGTTCGAACCCAACCATATCAAAGGCATTTCACTTGCATATATTCATGTATTTGTCTTCAATATTCATGCAAAGTTTTAGGATCGTTGAGTTAGGATAAGCCTTAGGCAGATTTATCTTTGTGGGTTATGGCGCATTGTTTCCCTCTTGAGGTCGACCCAAAGCATGAAAAGCTTTGCAGTCGAGGGCTTTTCGTGCGTACTAGCGCACGAAACTTGGCACCAATATTGCTGACAGTAATATTAGTGCACCCTCTTAAGCGCAAAGACTTTCAATGAGTTGAGTGTACACGGAATGGTCGCCTCTTGATAAAGAGCATTTTGGGTTTGGGTTCAGCGTACCCAAACCCAAAGACGCCAATCAACCGGGGGCTTCCCGTAAGTTCTAGAGCGCGAAACTTGGCATACATACTTCCAACGTATGTACCTTTGAGTTACCTGAAGCTCAAGGCTTCAAGGTACTTGTGCGCGAAATGAGCAATTGATTTCTAAGGCAGATTTATTGGCTTTGGGTTTGGGTTCGCCATGAACCCATGAGCAAAATCAGCCTATGGCATGACCTAACGTCATTAAACGCAAATATGGATAACTATTGAAGTTACATACAATATAATAGTACGATACCGACGTGGTTGGGTTTGATTCCAAGCGAAGTTGGTAAACGCCAACTTTGACTTCCACACCTCAAGAAGGAAACAATGCGCCATAACCCACAAAGATAAATCTGCCTAAGGCTTATCCTAACTCAATGATCCTAAAACTTTGCATGAATATTGAAGACAAATACATGAATATGTGCAAATGAGATGCCTTTGATGTGGTTGGGTTCGAACCCAAGCAAGGTTGGCATGCCCAACCTTGACTTCCACACCCCAAGAGGTCGCGAAGAAGACGCCATAAACCCAAAAACAAAATCAGTCTGTAGCTTATCCCAACCCGATGCTGCTCAAACTTTGTATGCAAATTCAAAGTGAGTTGAATAAAACGTGAGAACAAGGTGGGTCCGATGTGGTTGGGTGTGATCCCAAGCTAGGTTGCCCTAGACTTCCACACCTCAAGAAAGCGCGCCCCTCCTCGCCATCGGAAAACCTGCGACACAAGCTGCACAAAACGAGTATCGTAAGTCTGCACATATGCATAAACAAACTGAAAAATAAAAGCAGTCAAACACTTCCGAAATCCCTGCGCATAACACGGCAGCCACGACATCGTTCCGCCCATGAGGCGAAGCGAAGGACCGTTGAGAAAATTATGAGCAGTGAATGTTGGTGCGCAGCTCTTTATCCTTGAGCGAGTCAACGCCAACGGCAATCGTATCCGCGATATCGATGGAAGATAAATAGATGATATGTTTTAATAATCCTGGAAATTAAATTCGCGATGACACGCGAGACGATGCTAGACGATATGACCGTCACGCTGGTTCAGAATTTTTTCGGGATTGAGACGGAAACCAACCGTGAATACCGGCGCGTATATCCCTTCCCTTTTGTATTCTGCTGCTGATTGCAAGCAATCAAGTATCAGATTGATCTGGGGACATGTTTATGTCTCCAAGTGCTATCCGATTCGTGATTTGTTCAGGGCCCACACTAATATTTTCTTGGTCCCTTGGTTTCAACGGATATCCCAAAGAACTCAGCCAAGAGTTTCTGGAGGTACCTAGAAATGTACTGTGTATGAATATACTTTCGATCTGCAGGCCTTTCATCTCTTGAGGCATTATAGCAAGGTAGTGGTGTGCACTAACCGTGATTAGTATTTGCGGTGTGTCCTCTGCAAACTTTTTGGTGCAATACCGTGTACTTGATTCACACTGTAGAGGCAGTTGTCCCTAAAAAATGATCTCTTCTTTTCACACATAATGTATATCCACCTTACCGTCCTTTATGTTGAGCCCACATGATAGAATGCCCTAAATGTTTATGCGTGTCCAAATTTCGCTTATGTTATCGCATTTTCAATGGAGTAGAGCCCCCCCAAAACCGGTTTCGAATATGTCAATCTGACTTGGAGAACTGGGCACATCGGATTCGTCCTCGGCCATGAAAAGAAGACACGCTCAGTGTAACGAACGTCTTTACAACATTTGAAACAGTGCACTTATGCAGGCAATGGTTATATGCAAATTATTCTGATATCTTTAGGGCAGCAAAGATAACACGGCAAGCTGACTGATAATTAGGACAACATCGTATCCTTTGCAATTCTGTTCCAAAATACCGTCAGCTAGCTTGCCCTTGGCTTATAACGCCTTTAATCAGTTCCAGAGCTTCTCCCGATCGGATCAGGTCACCACTCAGCAAGTATCAATCATAATCTGCCACCTAGATGACCCTTGTATCAAGCCACAGATCAAGAGTCACATGTTAAATTGGCTCATACGCGGAAATGCCTTGTTTCCTCTTGCCTCTTTTGCTGGCAACTCAGTCATATAACATTTCTACGTGGGGTACATTACTACGGTGGGGTCTGACATGGGCTGCGGTAGCGTGACTAAACATGGGGGGTCTGACAGGCCTTTCAGGGGTGCCCGAGGGACCCCTTCTAAGCGTGTTCGTTGTTGTGACAGCTGTCGCAATTATGAACAAGGGGCGGCAATGTAGGGGCTGGCGGGGCGTGGTGGGATTGTTGGGCGCTAAAATGGCGGTGTATCTCTGTTGTTGTGGTTGAGTGTGGGGTGCTGTGAGGGATTTTGGGTTTGAGATGTGGGTGCGGCATTGGAGGGCAACTTTTTTAAATATATCTAACCAAGAGCGGGTTCGGCACCCTGTTAGGTGACACCGTTCCAGCCGAACAAAACAACACTTTGCAATTGGGCATTCACTGCGGCTCGCGTGTCGTGCGCCCGGGTCGCGGCACGAGCGGCTCCTGCGGTGAATGCCCCCAACCTGCCACAAGGCCTAGTTGGCGCCCTTCGCGCAGCCAAGCACGAGTTCACGTCGAAACTTATGAAAGAAACTGCGGGCAAAGGCGTGCTTCGAGCACACGCATGGCAAAAAGGCATGGGTCAGGTGTCCAAACCCGAGCTGGCGCGTCGCCAACCATGAATTCCCACAACCTGTCATACAGGCCCGTCGGGGAATTCACCGCTGCCAACGCCCGCATGGGTCGAATTCACAAAGACAAACACAACACAAACTGAGGGAAAAACATGCGTTCGGCGGCAATGTTGTCAACAGGCTGCAGTCAGGTGTCTGGACTCAAGCTGGCGCGCCGTCAGCCGTGAATTCCCACAACCTGTCACACAGGTCCGTTCAGGGAATTCAACGTTGCCAAAGCCTGCGCAGGTCGAATTCGCCAAGGTAAACATCATACAAACTGTGGGGAAAACATGCGTACGGCTACAACCTCGTCAACCGGCAAAAGTCAGGTGTCACGGCTCGAGTTAGCGCGGCTACGGTTGTGCATTCCCAAACGCCGGTCACATACGCCGGTTTGAGCATATTCAGCAAGCAAGCCCTGCGGGGTTCGAATTCGCAAAGCAAATGGGGCAAAATATGGCACAAAAAGGCCGGGCGCATCGTGCTCACACGTGAACACTGCTGAGAGTGCCTGTAACGGTTCGCCGTCGCGGGTGTGAATTTACGATAAACGCAGCTTCGGGCTATCTCGCCGCTACGCGCTCAACGGGGAAAATGCCACTCTGTGAGAATTCACTAGCGTGTTCTGAATTCGCGAACGTTTTCGGACAGCTGCGGATCTCCACCGCTGCGGACGGCGACGTGCGTGTCTACTGCTGCGCCATGTGAAACATGCCAGGCGGTAACGCGCTTCTGCCGCGCCGGCTCGTGGATTCGAAAACGGGCGCGGGTCTAACTTGTGTTCGCAGACTTTTGATTCAGGCTCAGATGATAACATGAAAAGCAGAAAGGCAAACGAGCAACACAGGGGGCAATTCACAGATAAAACACGCACACCGGCACGACTTCGCACATACATCAGAGTGGCGTGCCAGCACTCTGGGGATCCGAACCAGACTCTTACAAATTGCCAGTGACAAAACTGTACTAGGGTGTATCGCGAGTCAGACGAGAGACAGTCGTGTCTGAATGACGAGTGACAGCACCAGTGACAGTCACCAGTATGACCGCGAGGTATGACAAGGGTGACTGACAGCTTGTGACTTTTTGAACATCTGCAACCACAGCAGATCAGGTTGAGAGAATTGGTGGGAAACCATTCCAGAAATGGGGGGAAACCATTTTATATTCAAACAGCCACACAGATCTGGAGGGAAACCAGGAGAGTCCCAGATCTTGCCACATCATCAGATCTATGACTATTCAGTAATTCAGAGCAGAGATCACTGTATGACTGGCAGCTACAGCCCAAGGGCCAAATGACAAGACCTGTCAGAGGATATGTGAACATGAAGTGACTGAGCATGTGACTGTCGAATTCGGATGAGATCTGAGGGAATTCGAGTCGACATGTTACTACTTAAAGAGCTGAACAAGCTCTCATGTCAGTTTTTGAATTAGTTACACATTGGCACTGAGCTCTGGTGTCTTGTAACTTCAAACAGTGAAAGTTCACCTAAAGTTAAATGAAATATCCGACAGTATACAAAGCATTCCAATATCACCCTATGGTTCCCAAACCATATTCTCTGTACGTGTTACTTGCACCCTTGTGAGACTGGTTCAGTCCTCACAACCGAACAACTGGTATCAGCGTGGTCGTGGTTCACGACACTCGTTAGTATCTGCGTTCCACAACGCGTTGTACAACATAATTTTAGCCTGAATCTTCCGCCTTTGAGCGAAAGTGTCGTGCCTCAACCAAAGCACGACTTGTTCTCATAAGAACACTACATATCTGTTAATTATCTCGACTTGTTCCCGCATAATGATGACGACTGCACGCCTTCAACAACTGTCCCGTACCAGCGTGAAAATTTCTCCAGCGACCTTCCCGCAAACCGGCAAAATTTCAGTTTGAATCGAATTTGTCGCTGGGCAACTTTTGACAGTTCTTGAACCAACATACACCGTACGACAGCACTTGAACTACGAGCTCAGCACCGTATTTTGGTGCCCTTCTTCTCGTGCGGTGATCTTCCTGCGCACTTTGCCCTCTAGTGGCGAAATCGTACGGAAATTAACGACTGCCGACGCCTCCCCCTTGCTGCCGTTTCCGTGCGCAAGGCTGAGAGCGTAATCGACTGCAGCTGCGTTTTGTTACGGAAGAAATCTTCTTTTCGGAGCAACCTTTCCGCAGGATTTAATTTTGCCGGCGGTTTGTGTCAGAAATTGAACGTATTCTAGCCGAGATTATCGCCAAAACGCGTCTGCCGTGCCGTAATGATGATGAACTCTTCGAATGACTACGGAGCGCAACAGCCCGTCACTGGTGCGGGCGAATCTCCGCTACCAG
Source organism: Cymbomonas tetramitiformis (assembly GCA_001247695.2). Lineage (NCBI taxonomy): Eukaryota > Viridiplantae > Chlorophyta > Pyramimonadophyceae > Pyramimonadales > Pyramimonadaceae > Cymbomonas > Cymbomonas tetramitiformis. The sequence continues at coordinate 16,333 of LGRX02026194.1, read as the reverse complement.
AGACGTCTTTCGGGCCGGCAGTGTCGGAATTAGGCGCCCACTTCGGGGTCCTGCCGTCTGCCGTACAACACACAGCTGGTTTTCCGCCGTCTCCGTACGACTACAGCGGACAATTTGCTGCGTACCCTCCGAACACGCTATTCGATGAAATTGACATTAGGGTAGATAATTGACATTAGCTGTTTTTTGCGATATTTAGAAAATATATGTGCTGAAAAAGTTAATGTTGAAAATAATTTTGCTCGCAGGCCTCCGCAACGGTAAAATTACAAGACACGTAGGAAAATGTTTCCAAGACACGGTGATGCATGCAATTTATTTTCTGTGCTGTAAATGGTAGCGAGCATGACATACAAAAGAAATGAGCAATTGCCATATCAGATTTCTCTAATAATCGTATTTACATTATGTACATCTATTTCGTGCGTCTTAGTCGGCTGATTCTATTCACATTTCAACATCGCTACCGTCGTCTAGCTCATTTTCCTCGTTTTCGCTATTGTCTTCATCGCCTACTGTTTCTTCCACTTGCCCGTTATCAATTCGTCTTTTCTTGGCTCTTTGCGCCAGCAGTGCGACTATAAGTTGCCCATACTGCTCATATGGGATACAACCTTTTGCTTCGTTAGCTGCGATGTTCCACGCTAGCAATATCTCTGCACTTTTGAAGGGCTCAGTTGACGGCGTATCGGATGCGTTCTCCCAGAAGGCTCCCGCTTTCGCTGCCAACACCTTTCCGAGTCTTCGCTCCTTAGTGTCCGTGTATGTCTTCACTTTCAGGTACTTGTACTTCAACTCCTTCGCGTAGACAATCCGTGCATGCACTCGGACAAGCATCAGGGGGTCCGACCATTCTTTGCCGTTGAGCTTGACACGGAATTGGCATACATCGTTGGCCTTCACGCCCGTGATTTCTCCGAAGCAAACGGCGTAGCTGTTTACGGTCATCTGATCGAACGAAACCTCCCATACCGGGTTGGCCACGTACGCTTCTGCTTTTCTAGCAGCCCGATTCACCGCCTTACGTTTGCCCGTGTACACGGCAATCGGTGCACGTTCTACGCGTTCTTGAATTCGGGTTGGGATTTCTGCTGCTGCTGGCATCTGAGCTTCGGCGAGTCTGAGAGGAGCTTCCAGGGCATGCACCAAAGGGGCATTCAAACGTGCGTGCAATTTGCTCGGCAAAACGAACGGGACATTGGGCTCCTCGAAAATGCCCTCCTCGGTCAGCTTTCGTTGCTTCCTCAACAGCTCCGCCCACCACGCCTCGTGGGCAGGTGTAAACGTCGTACTCAAAATGGTCCGCATCCCGTCCACCAGATCCTCGAGCTTCGTAAGCCCTTCTTTGGAGAAGGCTTTCGGTTTGACAAAATCAGGCAGGTTCTCGGGCATAGAGTTCAACACCTTGAGGCCCTCCTCTGGTAGCCACTTGTTGTCGGTGGAATACATCTTGTATTGCACGACCACTTCGCCGGCCTCGTTCTTGAACGCTTTGAAGGTCTGCTGCGTGGAGATGCCACAGACGTTCTCGTAGCGACCACCGAACCAGGTCTTCAAATCGTGCACTTTCGCCACCGCGGTCGAGAAGATGCCATCCGAGAAACACTCCTTTGCGATTTCCATCATTTCGTCAAGGGTCATCGCAAGCTTGCGTTTTAAGCGCACGGAAAAACGCGAGAACATCTGGTCGATGTTCTCGTGGGTGTGGCCGACGATTAGGAAGTTCACCTTCACCTTCTTGAACGCGCCAGACATAACCAACCAAGAGATATACGCCAAAAGCATAATGCTCTTGTTGGTGCCCACGTTGTCAAGCTGGACGCGTATAACACTTCCGGCATCGGGTACGGTTCCTCGCCATCCCCTTTACGACGGTGCTCTTGAATTCGAGTGACGTCACGATGCAGCACGTTCAGCAGGAAGTTGGCGTCGTCACCGTAATTCGCGTAGTTGAAGTCCATAAACCGGCCAACGTTTTCGATGATGCTACCCATATTGTGCACGTCCAAGAAGTCCTTTCGGTCCAGATATGATGGCATGCGCCTGAAATGCGGCAGGCGCGTCGTCCATTGGGTCATCCCGTCAATGATGACAGAGGAATATTTCCACCACGTCTTGTTTTCCTTGATGCTCTTAGTCATGTTGGATTTTCGGCCGTGTTTGTAGAACTTCTCACGTTCGGCACGCGCTTGGTTAAGGTGCACCTCTCGCATTTTGTCGTATTGACCTGAAAAAAAAAACGTTTTAATATACAAACTTCTAAAACAACGTAAAACGAATGCAAATACTATATTTTTCAGAATTTAGCTTACCGTGCTGGGATTTAGGTGTACCCTCCTTCAAGAGTTTGATCGAAGCACATACACTGCACTGCGAAAAACGCTTGCACTTCGGAACTTTGAGCCAAGATTTGAACTCGTCTTTCCAGATTTCGTAGAAGTACGGCAAGGAGACTTCCTTGGATTTGCGGTCGTGAATAGATAAGGAATCAAGATAATCATCCCAAATCTCTTCTCTTGTCTTCCCCGACGGGACATGCGTCTCAGGTTTATGTGGCTGGGGTTCACCCTGTTCTTCCGCATATTTCTTCACGAAGGCGACGACATTTGATTTTTTGTTGGACAAACGCCGATTTGCCTCGCTGCCCGTCAGCCCGTGAATGAAATTTGTTCTTCCAGAGAGAACCCGCTCGCGCACGTCGCAGAAATATCCTTGGCTTATTTTGTAAACCTTCTGGTAGAATGCCGAGCACACCTGTAAATATACAAGCAAAGTGAATTCTATAACAAAGAAGAAAACCTGCTCATTAGCTTAATGAGCAGTTTTGGCAAAATTTCAGGAATATGCACAAACATTTATACTTCAAGGGAATTCTATAAAAAAAGGAGGAAAACTGCTCATTAGCTTGATGAGCAGTTGGGGCAAAATTTCAGTAATATGCACAAACATTTATGCTTCAAGGGAATTCTATAAAAAAGAAGAAAATCTGCTCATTAGCTTAATGAGCAGTTGGGGCAAAATTTCAGTAATATGCACAAACATTTATACTTCAAGGGAATTCTATAAAAAAGAGGAAAACCTGCTCATTAGCTTAATGAGCAGTTGGGGCAAATTTTCAGTAATATGCACAAACATTTATACTTCAAGGGAATTCTATAAAAAAGAAGAAAACCTGCTCATTACCTTAATGAGCAGTTGGGGCAAAATTTCAGTAATATGCATAAACGTTTATACTTCAAGGGGATTCTATAAAAAAGAAGGAAAACCGCTCATTAAGCTAATGAGCAGTTTTGGCAAACTTTCAGGAATATGAACAAAAACATATTCTTCAAGGGGATTCTATAAAAAAGAAGGAAAACCGCTCATTAAGCTAATGAGCAGTTTTGGCAAACTTTCAGGAATATGAACAAAAATATATTCTTCAAGAGGATTCTATAAAAAAGAAGGAAAACCGCTCATTAAGCTAATGAGCAGTTTTGGCAAACTTTCAGGAATATGAACAAAAAAATATTCTTCAAGGGGATTCTATAAAAAAGAAAGAAAAACCGCTCATCAAGCTAATGAGCAGTTTTGGCAAACTTACCGGTCTGTCACATATGAAGAACATAAATATGAATCTTGAGTCACAAGTTCTGGTTCCGCTCTTCATAAGATCTCTTACCATCCATTCTTTACGATCTGTTTGAGACAAGTCCCAAAACATTTTGCGTTGAGCTGCTAAAGCTAATGTGAGAAACATCAACGAGCAAAACGATTTGCACTTGCACCGATAAACCGCAATACTTTCTATGTCAGACTGTGAAAGGTTTCGTTCTTTGATTGATATTTGACTCTTTTCTTTGGGTTTTCTTTTTGCTGATGTGTAAACTGCTCGCTCTTTACCGACCTTAATTGTTTTCCCATTCAGCACACTTTCACTCTTTTCGTCACCCACGGAGTGCGAACTAAAGCTTGCTTCAAGGCTTTGCGTTATCTCATTGAAGTCAACACTTGTGATCTTTCGCGTACTAGACTCTTGCGTGTTTATTGTGTCATCAGAGTCCGATGAGCGCTGAGTCGCGCGTGAGTCGCTAGTCTTTTGCAAGTTTGCAGTCATTGGAGTTTCTGCGCTTTTCGAGTGCATTGGCGTTTCAACGCACGGAAAGCATAATATCTCATCGTCGCAAACTGTTTTGTATAGCGATGAGCGAGGAGCGTTAACTGGCGATGAGCGAAAAACGTCTGTTTCTATGTCTATGATATCGTCTTCCTTCATTCTGGGTGTAGTATACTGCAGGCTGGGAAAGGTCAATAACTTCGTCGATAGCTTTGTCAGCTATTCGCCAGAACGGCCCCATCAGAAAAAAGTTCAAAAACTTATGAAGCCGATTTCCGTGAAATGAAAACGACGAGAGTTCATTCCGAGTTTCGTCAGGGGCGACAGCCGATGACTTTGAATTTGAATATTACGGTCGGTCATATTAAATTCGTCGGATCGATAGACCAAACTTTGTCCAATAACATCACATTGTACTCAAGTTCCCGGATCGAGTGGAGATGTCATCAATCGAAATCGAGAACTTAAATGCAGATTCGAGTTCTTTGTCGCGTCCGGCCCGTCCAATAAAATATTTCGATTCGCAATTCTCGGATTTTGATGACGAGAGCACGGAACTTATTGAAACTTCATAAACTCGACCAGTCTTCCTCACAATTCAAAACCTACTTTGCATAACACCGCTTACAGCTCATCGCCGTTTTTCTTTTACTTTTTCGTGAATCAAAATAATGGCAACTGCGGAGCAATTTCGCGCGTTGTTGAGCGGAGGAAACATACTACAGCTACCCGACAAGCAGTGGTCAGTTGAGCGCGTATCTAGTTTAGAGGGCCATTGGCTGCGAGTATCTGTTTTTCTCGCAACAGCCGATGGCGGTACAGTTAAGAAAAACCTGCCGCTTTTACCAGCAAACGCCGATGAGAACTTGCGTATCTCCTTCGCTGGCGCTGCGTCAGCCGCCGGCGGCAATACGCCGGTGTACGTGCTGACAACGGGCGAACGCGCGCATGAGCATATCGCTATCCGTCTTGACGCTGAAAATGTGCTGATTAGCAGCGTGGCGCCACCTTACACAGCGCGCAAGACCAGACTCGATGAGCTGGTTAGACGAACAGGGACCAGAGCTGCTGCTACTGCTTACAGTTCTTTTTTAAATGAAATGTGGCGAAATTCCGAGAACGAAGACTTCTGGAAGTGTCCTGAGAAGCCTGGAGAAGAGTTCTTTGTCTTGGACGACTCGATCGAAACGGAAATGGGTGGCACAGGTGTACTTCCAACCGGGGCAAGTTCAAAGTTTTTTGAAAGTTTTGTGATATATGTAAAAATAATTTGTCATTTTTACAATTTTTTCTGTGTCTTTAAAAGCTTGAACGAAAAGCCTCATTAGCTTAATGAGCAGTTTTGCAAAGTTTCTGACCTTTGCGTTTTTATTACAGTTTGCTTGATACCTTCTGTCATAATATGACATGTGTGACTGTTTTGCCCGATAAATTCGATGACTGACCAGAGCTTTAACAAAAAGCCTCATTAGCTTAATGAGCAATTTTGCAAAGTTTCTGACCTTTATGTTTTTCTTTACAGTTTGCATGATACCTTCTGTCATTATATGACATGTGTGACTGTTTTACCCGATAAATTCGATGACTGACCAGAGCTTAAACAAAAAGCCTCATTAGCTTAATGAGCAGTTTTGCAAAGTTTCTGACCTTTATGTTTTTCTTTACAGTTTGCATGATACCTTCTGTCATTATATGACACGTGTGACTGTTTTACCCGATAAATTCGATGACTGACCAAAACTTGAACAAAAAGCCTCATTAGCTTGATGAGCAGTTCTGCAAAGTTTCTGACCTTTATGTTTTTTTCTTTACAGTCTGTATGATACCTTCTGTCATTATATGACATGTGTGACTGTTTTACACGATAAATTCGATCACTGACCAGAGCTTAAACAAAAAGCCTCATTAGCTTAATGAGCAGTTTTGCAAAGTTTCTGACCTTTATGTTTTTCTTTACAGTTTGCATGATACCTTCTGTCATTATATGACATGTGTGACTGTTTTACCCGATAAATTCGATGACTGACCAGAGCTTAAACAAAAAGCCTCATTAGCTTAATGAGCAGTTTTTCATTTTTTGTCCTTTACTGCAGGATTCTGGACCAAGTATTGACAAAAAGTACATATTATTTACATTTATTCTTCCTTTCATTCGAGCCAGATACAATTTTCGTATGGATACAATAGGCGACCCATATCCACATGGTGTTGCTTTAACGAGGGAACATCTCAACAACCCTGCGACAAGGGAATTGATTCTTGCAGAAATACGTAGACGAAGTCGTATCCATGATTGACACTCTTGTTAAAAAAAAAAACACACATTCTTTTGTATGTGGTAATAAATTTATTTGTTAAAAAATGTTTTTGACATGTGTGACTGTTTTTCTCGGTAAATTTGGTGTAACCAGGAGATTGGGTCGTCATCATTGTCATTTGGCACAACCGACTTTGATTCACCAGTGCAGCTTCCCAACGGCTGGACCGCGTGCTTCACACAATCTGCTGTTCGCAAGGCAAATAAAGATCGGTTCGGGAAGTCCTCGGTGTCAGCACATACACCAGTGTCTCTGTATAAATTGTGGTAAACAAGGAGAGAAGCGGTGTGGTGGCTGTCACCAAGCAGTATATTGTTCCCATGATTGTGCGAAGCAGCACTGGAAGTCGAGCCATCGACAGGAATGTAGTAAAGCAAAGCTAAAGAAGTAGGCATAAACTTACATTGACAACCGTAATTGATCAAGACCAATGTTAATAAAATATGTATATGTGTCTATTGTGTGTGCATATTGCAAATAAATAGCGCTGCCAGCTGTCTGCATGCACGGGGCGGGGAACGATTGTAACACATAGTTAACCAATGCAAATGGGACTGTGATAAATTCGGCGTCTGGCCGCAGCTGTTCAAAAAGTCTCATTAGCTTAATGAGCAGCTGTGCAAAGTTTCTTACCTTTGTATTTTTTTTTACAGTTTGCTTGAAATCTTCTTGCGTAATATGACATGTGTATTTGCTTAAATCGATATATCCGGCGTCTTGCCGGAGCTGTTCAAAATGTCTCATTAGCTTAATGAGCAGTTGTGCAAAGTTTCTGACCTTTGTGTTTTCCCCTTAACAGTTTTATAATGAATATGAGTATTGTTTCGAATTGCTCATTAACCTAATGCAAGGTGTTACCTGTTAGTGACTAACTTTGTACTTTTATATTACAATATAGGTACCATTGACACCTGCAGCAGAAAGCGATCTGGCTGCTAATCGTGGTCCGGGCGGCTCATTGTTGGCTTACGGGCCTGGAGAGACAGCGAAGGCGGCCAAAGAACAGAATGCTCAGCAAGCAGCGCAGGACTGGCAGTCCTTGCTCACTTTGCCGAAACAGCGGCGTTCAATAGCTCATTCTAATACGATTCGGTATCAGATTGAGTATAACCACCGGTACCCCAGAGTCGTTAACGCCAAAGACGTCAAGGGGTGTACCTTCAACATACCTATCCAGTACATTATACAGGCTGAGGACTACGAGCGCATCAGGGATGAGGACCGTGCGCAAGTCGTGAACTTGAAAGAGAGCATGGCTTGGAACCCACACTCTTTTCAGAACACCTCCCTAGTGTACGTTATATGGGCGAACTCTGGGGAGCACCTCACAAGCGCGGAGGAGTTTGACCCCAGTAAGGTGTACGACGGCGTATATCGTTTCGTGTGCTTCGGGCACCAACATAGCCTCACCGCTCGGCGGGAGCTTCACCAAGAACAACCGGATAACGAAGCTTTTCAGCAGATCGAGTGCAAATTGTATTTTAATCTACAGTCTGACATGGTCCGATTTTTGGCTGACGAGCAGAACAGCGTCGACCAACCCCCGACATCTGATACTCGATTTCATTGTCTTTCTGATCCCGATGCGAATCCGGCCATTCCCCGAGGGTCTGACTAAGTGCCACGATGACCACCCCACAGTACTGGCATACTACTATAGTGTCATAGTGTCATAGTGTCATACTGTCATACCTCGGACATCTGGTACTCATTCTCATCGTGATTTCAAGCCCAATTTCACTGTCATCGTGTCAATCCCAGATTACTCCCGATGACACACACATACGCATAGACATATCGGCTCACGCTGTGCCTCCGGGCACACCGACGTCGGAAGATGAACGGGAAGCAAACCCCCCAGGGACCTCAGTTGGCAGCAATCAGACCACCGACGCCCACTACAAGAGGAGCTAGCACTGCCGTCCAACCCCACCTGATGGAAGTGGAGAAACCCACACGCATTCTGGTGCTCTTCAGCGGAATAGGGTCAGTGGAGACGCAGTTCCAGCGCCAGTTCAAGGGCTGTGAGGTAGTGACTGTGGACATACTCCCTAAATGGGACCCGCTGCACGCAGCAGACATTCTGAAGTGGGATTACAGGCAGTACCCTCGGCGCTACTTCGACGTGATTTGGGCCAGCCCTCCCTGCACTGAGTACAGCAAAGCCAAGACTGTAGGGGAATCTGGCATAAAGACTGCAGACCGACGTGTACAACGCACTAGGGAGATCATCGACTTCTACGACCCCGTTTACTACTTCATCGAGAACCCAGCTGGTGACGCCACTCGTGGACTGCACACGCGACCAGTGATGAAGGGCCTCCCAGAACCACACTTGACTATGTACTGCCGCTACGGAGCCCTGTACATGAAGCCCACGCACATTTGGACGAATGCGCCGATAAGCGTGCCCTTGCTGCAGTGCACAGGAACCACGCCTTGCCCCGCCAAAGCTACGCTAAAGAAGCATGAGAATACTTCTCAAAGCGGGAATAGTGCCTCCAACGTGCCCGGGATGCGGTCTGCCCAAGCAGTGTACGCAGTACCTCGCGCGCTGTTACACCACTTGTTCTGTGAGTTGCACTTGGACGAGAACATCGAGGACGTAAACGTGGTGCTGGAGCATATATCGAAGACTACATCGCGAGAGTACACGGAAGACTTCAACGAGAACACCCACGTTGAAGACCTGCCCTAGATATCAGTAGTGGAAGGTTGAGCGAAATCAATGGTGAGCGTTGGCAGCGTGACCTTGAGGAAACTCGCCTGAAACCTCTGATGAGCAGATGGACCATATTAGATAGATAAAAACTGTCAAATGATCACCCTGTGAATGTTCGCGAGGACGGTTCACACCTAAGGGGGGCCAGTATGACAGTCTGACAGTATGCCAGTGTGACAGTACAGTCTGACAGTGTGACAGCAGCATGATCAGTCTACAATATATGACAGAGGAACTGTATGACAGCCATCGGAATGACAGGTCAGGAGTCATATGCATAACTGATGTTAAATGATGAATCAGGTGAAAGACCAGAAGTGACCAGATAATTATAAAAGAACTGACCTGAGAGATTAGATAATTATAGAAGATCTGACTTGATCTCATTGGATGTGCCACTGATGTGCCACTGACATGCAGCTACCAGATGACAGATGACACATGAAAACATAATCAGTTATGGAAGTGCCGGAATAGTTATTTCTGGTGAGTGATCGCTAATATGGCCGGCTTTTTTTTTAGCATTCCTGCACCACACTGCAGGACTGCAAACACGTAATAAGTTAATACAATAAGCTACTATCTTTATAGTGTGCCCACACACAGTATGACGTATCATGTCATCCCGGGTACCAGCTACCGAGAGATGATGAGAACGCTGCGAAAAACAGTCGGAAACTTTGCGTCGTTAGATTGAAAAATGTGTGGCTCTAGATGTATTTATGTATTTTCATAGCGTTCGTATCTTGCGGCTACGTTTGCCATCGCGTATCAAATTATCACAGTTGTTGTCCGATGAACAGTGTAATCGATGAGATATTGCCATTTCATAGCGGTTAGCGAATGGGAACCGCAGTGGATCGATATTCGATTTTCGTTCTCAAATTTAATTAGTTAAAGCGCGTCGCCGTTCCTTCAAAGTTCAAGTATCTATTCGAGATCCCATTCTCATAAACACTTCTGCGTCCGAACCTGGCGGCTAGAGCACTCTCTGACGTGCGTCCGGAAGCTTTCGTTTGTGCGGGAATTTCACAGGCGGTTGTGAGCAGTGGTTTGTTTCGTATGGTTGTCCATTGTCATGACGACCTCATAAGTATGTTCATATGGTTTCATGTTTCTCTGCACTGATGGCTCAGGATCTGCTGTTTGTTGCTAAGTCTGTGTGCTTGGCTTTTCTGCGTGACCGCCAAGACATTTCTCTTTTGCTCTTCACAACCACAACTGCTTCACATTTTTGCCGCTCCTTGTTTGAATGTTTTGCAATTTTGTGCGCATGCCTTGTTTGTACTTTTTTTTTGCGATTTTGTGTTTCAGAAACGCAACCTTGTTATCAGAGTTTGTGAAGGAACTATTGCGCCACGTGTTCTTCTTCGAAGAGGTAGCAGCGCGTCTGGGGATCTACCCTGGCGGGTTTAAACCCGGTCTTGGTTGGCCATGCTACCGTACTAATGTTTAGAACTACGCTACTTTCCCTGATTGACATGAAATAGTTTGCGCTGCTTGATTTTTTAATTCACCGACTGACAATATACCTATCGTTCATCCTGCAGGAGCGACGGGAGAATGCGCCAAGCGTTTTAGGATGTTGGCAGCGAGGAAGACGCGTCTGACTTCTGGGATCTTTGCGCGCACCGACGATAGTGCAATTTCTCGGTTTTGGTGATTGCGTGTATTCCCGCACTGTGCCTTTTCTTTAGTTCAGCATGTTAACATTTCTGTTTCCGGTCATCGATAGTTTCAGCGAATAATTAGATCGGAAGGTAGTTTGTAACCATTATTTAATTTGCGTACACAGCACACTATGTTTATTATTGCGTCATATTCTGCTTCTCAGTAGTCCGTGAGTTTTTCACCGAAACTGTATATAATTTGGCATAGCAGAGCTACCCGTAGAGGCTAACCAAATATTATACCGTTTGCTAATATGATACAATTATGCCAGCATATGTATATTGCTTTTACATGTGTTTCGACAATTTGTAGACGAGTCATGCCATTTTTTTTCGGAAAGTTGATAACTTAATAACTTGATTTCAAGGATATTACTTCGACTTGCCATATGTACCTTAAATTGATTTGTCTCCTCAAAAACATAATACATATCAATGCATCGAAAACGACAACTTACTGGCTGACGGTGGCTGATATATTCTACATCGTACGTCCCGAGTTTTTAAGAGTTTTCTGAGGGATTCCTCAGAGGCCGCTGCTGCAAAACAAAAGCGATACGCACAGCCTGCTGCGGGAGCGATGTTGTGATACATGTAACATATTAGCGAACGTCGCTTTACAAAATCGGAACCCTGATGCGAAGAAGAGCATCTGCAAAGCAAGCTGTTTCATCCACGCTATTTCAAAAGTTCAAATATCTAATGGCAAATACCAGTTGCTCAAGAATCTCCCTGGGGAAGTGGTCATTTGACAATGGCCATGCCTACAACTTTGCCACATTGGCAATACTCCTCCTGTTTAGATCTGCTCGTCATCCGACATCCGGCCACTCCTCAAACTGCAGTCTTCAGCACACTCTTTACTGCTGAAAAGCCACTCAGCAACATTCATTTTGTACAGCTGCCTCAACGGGAACGCATCCTGTCTGCTACCAAAGCTACCAATTTGGATGACTAAGGTTCGCCTTAGTGTTGGAGGCCTCTCGGATGCGATCGCAGGTGCTACTCCAAGAAGCGGCGCCAACCACATCTTCCCGTGAGGCGTGCGGCCGCACCGTGCACAACACCAGCCCGGCACTCGTGAGGCTTTTTGCTACAAGCCCGTGCCGATTTTGCCTGGCCACCTGCTCTACTTCATGGCGGACACAAACTGATAGAGACGGATCTTATCCTTCAGGCTGGAGGTGTCATTCTCTCCGACGTCCACCCTTCCGAGAGTCGATACCCCCACCAGCTCAAACACGAAGATGCTTCCCGACACCGGATGCAAGAAGTCGAAGTGAAGCAGCGTCCCCTCGGCCGACGACGGGATCATGAACTCCCCAACGAACGTTGTGCCCCCCACTGACGCCGTCTCGCCCACTGCACCCGCTGGCACTGGGGACTTGGTCGGGGGGGTGGCCTCACAGGCCGCTGTAGCACCCTGCACCTCGATCGCGCGCCAAGGCTCGGACTGCACCCCGACGCGGATGCACAGGGGCGCTGTCTCGCCCTCAGCGGGCCGAGGCTGCAGGGGTGCCACGACGCGGAACCCGGAGACTGAGCGGATGGATGCCGGAAGCCCCATCTCCACCACGCGGCCGCCACACCGCACCTCCTCCCACGTCGGCGTGATCCGCCCTCGCACCGAGCTCACTCCATGCCCCTCCTCCCGCGCGCGCGCATGCAGCAGCCTCTCCGAGGCGCGCTCCGTCACCGGCTGCCATGGCAGCAGCGGCTTCACGTGTCCATATACCCGTAGGGACCTCAGCCGCAGCCGCCCCCCCCCGACTGCAGTAGGGGGCACTGCCCCGCCATTGGAGGTCCCGGCGGCGTCTCCCGCTGCCGATCCTGCACCCCTGAAGGCCCCCTGCATCCCGAGGCACAGCGCGGCGTCCACCGGGCTGGTGCCCAGGATCTGACTGTCGGATGCGGGGGGTGACACGGAGACCCACCCTCCCTCGGTGTCCTCCTCCTCCTCACGAACGCGGAGCACCCCCGGATGCGTCCCCATCTGCCGGGGGGAGGTGGAGGGCAGCTCGAGGCGCACCATCACCAAGCTCGCGTCCACTGGAGCTGTGAACTCCAGTGATAGCGTCTCGTATGGCGCCACACCCCCACTGCTGCCTGAGCCCGCGCCGCCAGACCATCTGGATGCGCTCCCCCCTCCCCCACTGGCGCTCCGCCCCGCCGGGGTGTCACCGCCTGACTCGCTGCCGCACTCGCTCATGTGCTCGCTGGGCTCGCCGAGATCCAAGTCGCAGGAGGCAGCGCACTCCTCGCTTCGGCTTGTGTCGGTGGACTCGGCCCCGCTCGGGCGCCGTTCGCGGTTCTGGTGCCGCCCGAACGCGCGTGTCAGCACCAGCTTCATGTTGTGTAGCGTCGTCCCCGCGGACACCTGCCGCCCTCCCTCCCAAGGGTAAGCGCCTGCTCACACTCGCCCCGAACGCATGCCTCCCTCCGCCCCTCCACCCCACCCCCGGACACCTGCAGGCACCTAGGACACAATTCCTGCCGCGGCATCCTATGAGCAGCCCGACTCAGAATTTCTACAAACATCAATCGTATAGCGACTCGCGCCGTTGAGCAATGCTAGGCAGTGGCCGTACAGAGACGATTGTGCACTCGCATCACTGAGCGGCTTCACCAATCCTCCGCATGGCACGCGCCTGCACCTGGCACCGCGCGGAGGCCCTGGGGGCCCACCTGGACGAGTGGCACCTCATCGCTGGACAGGCCTAAGGCACCGGCCTGCAGCGCCACGCCGCACACCATAGATGCCACGGGAAGCACCACTGTGAACTCCACGCTCCGTACCTCCGCAGGCGCCCGCCAGTCCCCGAGGGGGTGCCCCGCCCCCTCTACCAGCAGTGCCTCTGCTGGAGGGCCCTGCGGGCATGTGGGCGTCGACATCAGCAGCCCAGCGTGAGGGAACAGCGCGATGGACGGGGCGCGCTCGTGCAGTGGAGCTGCTCCTGGGGCGCTGCTCGCGCCGTGGCCAACCTCCAGGCTTGCCCTCTGTGCCGGTACCCTCGCGTCATGGCCGGGTCGCGCCTCATCTCCTGCGCCGCACTCCGCCTCGGCCTCCGCTGTGCCCTCCTTCGGTTCCGCGTCCTTGTGCGCACTCCCAGGCGGCAGCCTGCAAAGCTCCTGGAGGTGATTGAGGGCCATCGCCGCTGCGGATGCCGCTGCCTGCTCCTGCTGCTGCTGCCGCATTCGGCGAAGGTGGTCCAGCACCACCTGCCTTACAATTCCCTCCCATTCCCTGTCACTGTCCAATCACACGCAGGCTATTCAAGATCAAGCCAATCCCAACCCTCACTATGGACACCCCATTCGGCCCTTCACAGCACAGGGAGGGCTCACCGGACAAGTAGCCACGTGTCCTCATCCAGGAGATGAAAGTTCGTGGCGTGTGTGGCACATCCAACTCGCGTTGCATCTAGGTTCGGGAAAAGAGGGCGGCGCGCGCCGCAAAGAGAGGCGAAGAAGTTAAGCAGCGCACCTCCTCCTTAGTCCGAACCATCGGGTGCGGCTGCCAGCTCTGCCCGCTGGAGCCACTCCCAGTGCGGTCCACCATGCGCACTGCAGCCGGCTTGCTCTCCATTTGGAAGCCCACCCCCTCGGCCACCGCCTCGATCAGCGTGGCTGCAAGGCCTGAGCTCTTCGGCGCCGGGGAGCTGCCCACCACATAGGGCGACCCTGTACTTGGCCCCGTGCCGGCTGCAAACACAGCCCTCACATTCTCCCGGCACCCTCAGTCATCTTAGAGAATGGCAGATATTTAGCAGGCAAGTCAACAGGTGGTCATGCTGTTGGATCTCCGCACTGATTGGCTGGAAACCACTAAGGGGGAATTTGGTTGCCAAGCAAATCTGTCATATCAAGGAAGAGCACTCCAGACGACCCGGTTGGCACCTCTTACTGTCGAAGCACCTCCTCGTGTCCAAGCACCTCTTCGAAGCGTCTGATTCGTTGAAGAGCAAGATTCGTTCGGATTCCGCTCTCGAAAGCGCGCACTCTTTTCAGCCGCGTCGGAGAAATCGCCCCAGGGCCGCGCGACGGTGACATTCACGGTGCATGCGGAGGCGGGCTGACACATTCCTGACACGTTCAAATCTTCTGACAAGTTTTGGGTGCCAATGCCTCCTGTAAATTAGTCTACAATCGTCAGTTGACGACTACCGCCCGTTGACCGCCTCTTATATGTCTGCCATTTTCTACTCTCTAGGGCCACCCTCAGCTGTGGCACCCTGGTGCCCTCCTGCCTCACCAGGGGCCCGGCTGGGGATCTCAAAATGCCGGTAGGGGGGGAAGCAGAACCTTGCCTGGCACTGTAAGCGAACTTTAAGGTTTCGGCTCTGGGGTGAGGGTCAGAAGGGGTGGGGGAGTACCGTCGAGGCGGTCAGAGGAGTTTCCACGCATCATCCCTGCCTGCTGCTCCAGCTGTTCTGACTTCCACGTGGCGACGTATGCATTGGGGTCGAGGAAGGCGGGGTCCACGCCACGTGCCCGCAGCACTGCGTCGCGCTCTTTCGCCGAGATGGTGTGCTGCAGCCGATAGAGCTCCAGCTCGAGTGCCGTGAGGAGGCTCGGTGCACGGAAGCCCATCCCGCCGCCCTCCACTTGTCGCAAAGCCAGCCTCGCGTACTCCTTTACTACCTCCCTCTCCCCTTGAGGCGTGCCCGCCTTGCCCCCTGTTTCCTCAGCGGCGCCCTGCTCCACGCTGGAGGACTCCTCCTGGCTTGGGCACACGGATTCTTCTCTCCCCTCCGCTTGCTCCACATGAGCGCTGTCTGGAACTGCAGGGGGGGGCCTAGTGGGCGGAGCGGGGGCGTCCGCTGTGGCCATTGCCTCCGCCTCCACCACCGCAGGCGGCATCTCACCATAACCACTCCCGTCTGGCAGCACCACCTCGGAGCTGAGCGCCGCCTCGCCCACTGCGTCGAGCTCAGGGTCTCCTCGGCCGCCATCCTCGGACCCTGCCTCCAGGTCCCCGGCAGCCGGAAGCCCGCCGCCGCAAGCCCGCCCCTCCGCCGCCTCCCCGCCAGCCACCCCGCCGCCCAGCTCATTCGCTGTGGCGAGCTCCACCGATGTACCTTTCACGCTGCAGGCGGAGAGGATCTCGGCCACCTCCCGAGGATCACCGTCCAGCGAGCGGCGTCGGATGTGCACCCCAGAGGTGGCCTCCCTGCGATGCCACACCGTCTCCACCAGGCTCGTGCCCAGCACCTCCATCGGGCCCACCATGATGGGCTTCCCATTGGACCCCCCATGGAGCGTCACCACCACCACCCGCGCTAGGTAGTCCACCGTCGGGTGATCCTCATAGAAGTTGTGCCGCGGGAGTCCATCCCCCACTGTGCCGCCGTACGCTCCATTATCCGTCGCCCCCCCAGCCGCCCGCGCCGCCTGCTGCGGGTAGCCGAGCTGGTACAGCAGCGTAGTGCCGTCGGCGCACCGGGGCAGGGGGGCCTGGACGAGCACTGGAGCGAGGGAGTCCAGGGTGCGGCCGACGCGCACATCCATCACCCCCGGAGAAGCGAGA
>LGRX02026193.1:0-17188 GCA_001247695.2 Cymbomonas tetramitiformis | reverse complement strand
ACGTGTACACACTATTCCTTTCCAAAACCATGGTTTTGGAGAAAACCATGAAAACCGAAACCGTGGTTTCGCGAAACCATGGTTTGGAGGCATGGTTTTGGGTACACGATCAAAAAAATGCACAGGAGCGTGGGATCGAACGATCTGCCCATCGTGTCCGTGAACGCAGTGATGACAGTCGGGCCAAAACCATGGTTTACAAAGTAGCCACTAAACCATGAACTTCTCATAAGTAAGTAAGTAAGGTAATTTGGTCCGGTTCCAAATCATAATAAGGAGCAGAGGTATGGCCGCGAAGCGGCCGATGTCGCGACCGCGAAGCGCGGGTCGCGACCGCGAGGCCAATTATTTATATTGACTTATCTTACAATAGGATGGACTATTTTTATAAATTTGCACCTTTGTAAACAAATAAAAATGATATCTTATAATTTAGCTATCTAACATCACAATCTAAACGTTGCGTAGTGGTACTGCGGCCTGGTTACATCCAGTAGATAATGGGTTCGAGCCTCGTCGATGGTGGCATCTGCTGTATTTTACCACAGAGTATGCGCACTCGTACTGGGTACAATGCCTCCTAAACTGAAACTCAATAATAAAGTAAATACAATGTACCTCGTCATTTGGAAATGTGCAACAGGCTGGAAACGTGCAACAAAGAGGAAAAAACGTCGATATCGCGTGATCGCTTCGATATCGACCCTGGACAAAAGCTCATCGTCTAGGCCGCTTCGAGCGTTTATACATACATATAACGCCCATTTCGAGTAACCAAGTATAGTATTATTTATACATATTTTTTCACTGTCATGATCTCATGAAGGGTGAAACCACAGAAAAATCGACAATTTTTCTACATCGACGGCTCCCTTCAGAAGTTTTCAGATTTTTGGCAAACATCGACGTATGATGTTTCTCAATTCGACCGACGTCAACTGCCTACCGTGTTTACAGTCCATAGACAACTCGAATACCATGATGGTAGAACAGTAGCAAACACTTGTTGCAAATTAGAAATATCAAGTTGTTGGGGGTTGTGATCCCCCCTGATTTTCCCGTAGAATATTGTCAAGATTATTTATTTTTGAAGCAACCGTGGATTCTAACAAAGTGGGTCCTAAAGATGAACTTTAATACCTCATACACCGATATTCAAATTATACGCAACAATATCCAGGTTTCTTTCTTTTCCTGTTGCATTTTATCATTTAACGAGGTAACATGATATACGCGGATTATGGGTACTCCAGCCGAAGTGGGATGACATGACACGGCGACACATGACAGACTCGGAGACTGTTAGTAAGAAAAAAAATCGTGTTAGTAAGCACGATTTTTGGCACCATGATGATGATCGCGACTTATCGCGAATCGATACTGTACTGGATGCATCTCTGAGGTCTGAAGAAAAGAAGAATCGAGTAAGGACGGGAATGCTGACCGTTAGATTACCATTACAGATTGTCAGAACAATCGCAGCAGTCGAATCACGCTTATTTCGCCTGTGAGTTAAAACCCGTTTGCGGGGGAGGTCTGTTTTGCAGTTTTGCAGTGTCTACAAATCAAGGTATGTCTTACGCGAGGTCGACTTTACACAAAACTTCTGATTTTCTAGATCGTGAGATATAAGCGGTTTAACTTTCCGCTTATGTATGGTTAAGTATGGGAGATAACTGAGCGGTATCGACCATAACTTTTCAATGCCAGGGTCAATTGCATACCCGGAGTACGCAAATCAATATGTTTAGATTGCTTTGAGCGACATGTTTATCGAATAAAAATATTTTCGGAAGTTTTGTGTAAAGTCGACCTTGCGTAAGACATACCTTGATATTAGACAAGATGAACGTAATTGGGCTACAATATTTAGCTTAAATACCGCTCATAAGTACGTTTGACACTAACAGAGGTTATCGCGGCTTTATACATCCCGGATCAAGTTGTGGCTTCCCGCCGATCCGCTTCGGGCTTCCGGCACGAAGCGGATCGCGGGATGCGGTACCACGCCATAACTTGGGTGTTTAAGCACACCGAGTTATGCCGAGGTGCCATACGAGATGTGTGAAGCCTTTCTTGCGTTCATTTGGGGGCAGAATGTTCAGATGACGTACGTGTTGACCCGAGCGTTGACCCGAGCGGAACTCCCCGGATGTCCGCGCCTTCCATGCACCTCGGTTGATGGGAGGCGGTGGCAGCCGGAAACCCACCTACTGATATCTAAATGAAGGGTTGTGCACGCTCAAACCCATCTCAACTCGCAAGGAAGGCTTCAAAACAGATTATTCATCAGTTTTTGCCAAAAATCAAACATTTGTTAACAGTGATGGGAATTGGGTAGGAAGCTTCTCAGCTCAAGTTCCCAGGGGCGTTCGCTAGGTGTGAGGGTTGAATACTGCCACGTCAGCTCCAAAATTGACCTTTCATTTTAATTTTCGGGGTTTATGCGCAGAACCCGGTAAAAATAGTGTTTTTCTGGGTTTTTGAAAGTCTTCTAGTTTCCCCGTTGCGCCACTGGAGAATTGTGTCATATGTCGCCCTGTCATCCCACTTCGGCTGGAGTACCCATATATTAGCAATAGCGGTTTTCTAATTTATTTCGGGCGCGTTGCATCCCCCGATACTACGTATCCGTATCTACTATAGGCGGGTGTACCCTTATTATCACCTTTTTTAAGGTGTAGCGGTGTGGAGCCGCGCGCGCGGTATGGCATCATGGGCGATGGATTTCTTTGGTATTTTAGACCTCAAAACCGCCCCATTTTGGTTAAACATGCTGTTTGAGGGTTTGGCCGGCTCTAGGGGTCTCCGAGGCATTGTCACTCAAAAAAGCAGTGTACCCTTATTATCAAGTGAAAATCCAGTAATAAGAACTGGATAAACGGTTGTAACTCTCAAATATTAGCATGTTTTGGACCCATTGGGACCCCATGGGACTAATTTGACCGATACCCCGACATGGGCACCCCTTGCTTGCCCGCCCATACACGCGGGGCGCGGGGGGGTGCTTTCTGCAATGCACGCGCCGGCGGCACGCACCCAAGGTGGGCCGCGCGGGCGGCCACGGTGCGATACCATAGGCAAAATTTACCATTTAGATGTAGTTTGACGTGTACAAAGCCCTGCAACCACCTACCATGTCGCCACATGCCCCCCCGGATGGGCGCAAGCCGCCCCACCAAAACGGGCGAAAATCGGAAAAAGCCAGATTTCGGCAGTGAGCTTCCCGTGGAATGAGCCCCCTCAAGTGCGACCCGCAGGGGGTATGGACCCCTATAGCGGGATGTTTTGGACCCATTGGGACCCCATGGGACTAATTTGACCGATACCCCGACATGGGCACCCCTTGCTTGCCCGCCCATACACGCGGGGCGCGGGGGGGTGCTTTCTGCAGTGCACGCGCCGGCGGCACGCACCCAAGGTGGGCCGCGCGGGCGGCCACGGTGCGATACCATAGGCAAAATTTACCATTTAGATGTAGTTTGACGTGTACAAAGCCCTGCAACCACCTACCATGTCGCCACATGCCCCCCCGGATGGGCGCAAGCCGCCCCACCAAAACGGGCGAAAATCGGAAAAAGCCAGATTTCGGCAGTGAGCTTCCCGTGGAATGAGCCCCCTCAAGTGCGACCCGCAGGGGGTATGGACCCCTATAGCGGGATGTTTTGGACCCATTGGGACCCCATGGGACTAATTTGACCGATACCCCGACATGGGCACCCCTTGCTTGCCCGCCCATACACGCGGGGCGCGGGGGGGTGCTTTCTGCAGTGCACGCGCCGGCGGCACGCACCCAAGGTGGGCCGCGCGGGCGGCCACGGTGCGATACCATAGGCAAAATTTACCATTTAGATGTAGTTTGACGTGTACAAAGCCCTGCAACCACCTACCATGTCGCCACATGCCCCCCCGGATGGGCGCAAGCCGCCCCACCAAAACGGGCGAAAATCGGAAAAAGCCAGATTTCGGCAGTGAGCTTCCCGTGGAATGAGCCCCCTCAAGTGCGACCCGCAGGGGGTATGGACCCCTATAGCGGGATGTTTTGGACCCATTGGGACCCCATGGGACTAATTTGACCGATACCCCGACATGGGCACCCCTTGCTTGCCCGCCCATACACGCGGGGCGCGGGCGGTGCTTTCTGCAGTGCACGCGCCGGCGGCACGCACCCAAGGTGGGCCGCGCGGGCGGCCACGGTGCGATACCATAGGCAAAATTTACCATTTAGATGTAGTTTGACGTGTACAAAGCCCTGCAACCACCTACCATGTCGCCACATGCCCCCCCGGATGGGCGCAAGCCGCCCCACCAAAACGGGCGAAAATCGGAAAAAGCCAGATTTCGGCAGCGAGCTTCCCGTGGAATGAGCCCCCTCAAGTGTGACCCGCAGGGGGTATGGACCCCTATAGCGGGATGTTTTGGACCCATTGGGACCCCATGGGACTAATTTGACCGATACCCCGACATGGGCACCCCTTGCTTGCCCGCCCATACACGCGGGGCGCGGGGGGGTGCTTTCTGCAGTGCACGCGCCGGCGGCACGCACCCAAGGTGGGCCGCGCGGGCGGCCACGGTGCGATACCATAGGCAAAATTTACCATTTAGATGTAGTTTGACGTGTACAAAGCCCTGCAACCACCTACCATGTCGCCACATGCCCCCGGCATGTAGCACGGCTTCGTGGGAAGGCTTGCACTATAAAATGCATAATCAATGAAAATGATAGTGAGAAGTTGTTAGAAGTTTCAAAAAGTACTTAGAGGTCACGAATATGCATTAGAAACAAAAATTTCATCTCGGGGCATATTAGTGTGGCGTTGGGGAGCTATTTTCGGCTGTGAAATGCCTGCAAACCAGATAATGCATATCGCGTGAATGCGTAACATATCAAAATGATATCGGGACGTTGTTAGAAGTGGTTATATGTATTTAGAGGTTATACTTAGGCATCGAAAAGCAAATTTTCACATCGGGTCATATTCACGGGGCGCGGGGGAGCTAATTTCGTCTGTGAAATGCCTGTAAACAAGATATTGTTGTATCTAGTGGGCGCGGAACATATCAAAATGACAAGGAGAAGTTATTAGTTGTGTTAAGAAGTTATTAGAAATGTCAAGAAATATTTCGAGGTTATAAGTAGGCATCGAGGATCGAAATTTCATCTTGCGGGGCATATTAGTTGGGCGCTGCGGAGCTAATTTGGTTTGGGGAATGCCTGCAAATCAGAACAAAATATCGCGCGGGTGTAATAACATATCAAAATGATCTTGAGAAGTTGTTAGAAATGTCAAGAAGTATTTAGAGGCTATAAGTATGCATTACACACATATATTCACTTTGGGTCCATGATACAACGGGGTCGGGTGACCCTACAAATTTAGAACCTTGTGTCTACCTTGTGTTTACCTTGTGTTTCGAGCCAAGTAGGGCCCTACTTGGGCAATGTCGGCAGTAAAATGGCAAAACCAGCCAAAATCGGGTGAAATGAAGTTTCCGATAGTTTGTTTTTTATTGTTGATATCGATGGTTTGGGTCGATGTAAGACATATGGAGCGAAGTTTTGGGTGGAATGGCTTTGGTAACCTCACTTTTTGAGGCCTCAAAGTTGTGCTACTCGGTACCTGCCCTGTACTTGGGGCTGTACCTGGGCTGTACTTGAAAACATTGGAAAAGAATATTTTTGGAATCTGTTTTTTTTGGGCTATTACGCTTATTTAGTCCTTACTATGGACAGTCTCCAAAGATTTAACGGAAAAAACATTTTACACTTCCTGTTACAGCACCTCAAAGTTAGGTCAGTATGGGCATTGGGTAGGTAAGGGGTAAGTAGGGGGCAATACCTACCCTGTACCTGGGCTGTACCTGGGCTGTACTTGAAAACATTGGAAAAAAATATTTTTGGAATCTGTTTTTTTGGGGCTATTACGCTTATTTAGTCCTTACTATGGACAGTCTCCAAAGATTTAACTGAAAAAACATTTTACGCTTCCTGTTACAGCACCTCAAAGTTAGGTCAGTATGGGCATTGGGTAGGTAAGGGGTAAGTAGGGGGCAATACCTACCCTGTACCTGGGCTGTACCTGGGCTGTACTTGAAAACATTGGAAAAAAATATTTTTAGAATCTGTTTTTTTGGGGCTATTACGCTTATTTAAAGAAAAAGAAAAAAAGAAAAAAATGTGACTCTTCCTACTGGAAGCGTGATATTTGAAGGTGGCTTATTTAGTCCTTACTAAATGAGTAAAATAGTCCTTACTAAATTAAGGCCCTACTTACCCTTGTTTATGTATAGACATGACCATATTTACCTTGTACTTGAGTATAGATACATGATAGGTAGGGCCCTACCCACCCTTGTTTATGTATAAACATGGCCTTACCGGACTAGTACTCGAGTATAGATACATGATAGGTAGGGCCCTACCTACCCTTGTTTATGTATAGACATGGCCATACCTACACTGTACTTGTATATAGATACATGATAGGTAGGGCCATACTTACCCTTTTTTATGTATATACACAAACCGATGCTATCTATTTACACTACACAAATGCCATGTCGTACTGCAGGCCTAAGTACTAAGCAAGCTCGTCCTCGCTAGGATTTTCATCCTGGACATTCTGCTCGAAGAAATCTGCTCGAGGGTCAAGAACCACCGCAGTTTGCATGCAAGGATGCTTCACAATTACTACTTGCGACGCGATCTGATCTGCGAGCATGAATGGCTCTGTGGTATCGAAGACGGTGTCAGGGTTCTCGGGGTCATCGCAAAAGAAACAGCCAGTGACGCTGTCCGGGCCAACTATGGAGTTCATCCGGTTATACATGGCGATCTTCGCTTTTGTCGGCTTCTGCAGCCAAGCCGCCTTGACAAATATGTACTCGACCCCACCAAGCTTGATGGCATAGACGTCTTCAAGACGGGCGAGCCTGGCACGCATGTATAATTGAGGAATTAGTTTGCAAAAACTACTGGAATCGTCTGAACATGGCCATGTTTACCCAGGGTATCTAAAGAAACTAGGTGAACATGGCCCTGTTATCACAATACATTACTAGGTAGGGCTAGAACATGGCCATGTTTACCCATTAATCATAAGCAGAAAGGCACGCACCTATCAGTCTCTTCCTCTTCACTTGTTCCACGCACGAGTTCGATGAAAAAAGAGCGGAAATAACACTGGACAGTTTTGAACTTCTTGTCCACAGCAGCGATGCGGAATCGCATGTTACCCACTTGTACCTTGTTAAACCTGCGGCACTTTGTGGGGCAACCACGCAACAACTCGATTTCGTCGGGAGTGAATGGTCGTCCGAGCCAAGGAGTCGGATCTTCGTCGGCGGCTAGACGGCATGTCATCCTCCTTTGCAGTCCTTTCTTCAAGCCACGACCGCCTCTCTTGACCCTGCGAATCACCTGAGTGATTAGTTTGTGGAAACGTGGATGGAAATCATGCACGAACATGGCCATGTTTACTTAGTGTTTCATTCAGGCATTGATTAGATGAGGCCTTACCTTGTTCGTAAGTCCTCATGATATGCATCAAGCAGGTCTTGCAACCGTCGGTAATGCCCCACATTGGTGCGCATCCAAACATCGATGCACGCTCGCTCGCCTTCGGTCAATGTGTGCTTCTTCCCTTTATCGGCCACAACAACGCGGTCCCGTACAAGAGCGGGGACGACAAGTGGCCGTGGAACTTCGTTGCGAAGTGCCATAAGTAACCCTCGTACATACTGAATGGTCTTCTGCCGCCCCATTCCGTTCATGATGCTCTGCACCGGGAAGGCATTGTTCTTCACCCACCTCCCGATTTTGCCATTTAAGGACTCGAATACGAACATCCAATACTCGCGAACCGGCCCGAGGTCTCGAAGTTGGTCTACCACGTGACACAATAGATGTGTGTTGAGGACCCACCAGTGAGGGCTCGTCCCATGTCGCGAGCTCTCCATGGTGACGAGCCACTCTCTAATGTACTTGTCAAGTGTCGGCAGCTCCTGAATCCCCATGTTCACCATCAACAATAGGTAGGTAGGGCCAGGTCCCACCATGTTCCTAGAAGGTCATGAACGGGTATGGCCATGTCTAACCATGTTCCTAAGGGATAATGGTCAAGTATGGCCATGTTCACTCTGTAAACTAGGTGGGCATCGCCATGTGCATTCAGCCTTCACACAAAATGTAAATTCTTGGTGACGCGACAGGGAACATGAGAGCAAGGTACCAGAGAACCGCACCTTCAGATCGATCTCGTGGGCCGTGATTTCCCGGACTATCGTTGAAAGTTGCCCCACCAAACGTGCGAGTGCATTGGGTGAGTCATCGTCCCTTGGCCATGCCGCGAGGATCGCGAAAAGTCCATTTCTGAACATCACCAAATATTCGTGGGCTTTTAGCTTCTTTGCGTTTCCGTCTGAAGACAGTTTCAACAATTTCCATTGACCCGCTCCCCATTCCCGTGCAAAGCCAACTTCCTCTCTCGCGAATTCCTCGGCTCTCTTCAAGCACCTTCCCGTAGCGGTGCGCACGTCGACAATCTGCCAAGGGGATGTCCTTTTGGTGTAGTTGCCATTCGCATCTGCTCAAGTGTCGGACCCGACCATAATTCACGTATGGATGCTAAACTTTTGAACAAACCGGACAGAACTGCCTACATATGGCCATGTTCAAGCATGTTCATAAGCCAAAACGGCTGGACACAGCCATGTTTACATAGGTTTCGCTGGATGGGTTCACGTCGGGTCAGGCCTATGGAAAGGGGAAAATACCAGTTGCCCACCATGTGGGTTTACTGCCTTGAGATTTCGCCCACGTTCGCGTTTTCTTGTCAAAGCCAGTTCCCATCACGGCGTCAAGGACGTGCTCTCCAAGATTCTTGATCAAGTGCATCAAGTCGATGAGGTAGTCCTTGGCCTCATCCCAATACGGCAAGCGTGAGAATTCCGAAGGAAATTTTATACCGGTAGCTTTTATCATCGTCTCGAGATCCTTCATCGTGAAGTGTCCGCTTTCCTTAAGCGTTTGGTGCTGCGCCGCGTGGTGCCGTATCTCGGCATCCGTTCTCTTTTGAAACTCTGCGGGACCTGCGATGCAACAGGGTGAACATTGCCCTACCCATCATCGAAGCCGTCCGAACATGGCCATATCCGGTCATGTCTACACGTGGGTATGGCCATGTCTATGAAAAAAACTAGCACAGCATGGCCATACTTAACCAATATCTGTCGCTTGCGTGCAGTACATCAAGGGAATACCAGAGAAGGTTGTTTACCAGGCTCGGCTTCCGTGCGGAAGGTATACCGCATCCCCTTGAAGATGCTAGATCGCCAACCTTGCAGGTTGCATGCAATGCAAGCCATGTACGCCCCCACATCCTTGCGACAAGCGCCATCCATCAAACCTTTGATGTCAAACAACATCTTAAACAACATGCACCTCAAGTTGAAGGTTTCTTTTTTCACGATGTCGTAGCACGGCACGCCATCCCATAACTCCAGCAGCTGGTCCACAAATAGCTCGTAGATAGGTTGCGTGCTTTTTGGCTTCGAGCCGCTACATATCCCAAACACCTCCATGTTCACGAACTTGCCGCGGATGGTGGGGTGCATATTGAGGTATTGAAACGTCACCGGGAAAACTCCGCGCAGGTCCTTCCACACCGTGGCGCCATCCGCACATCCTAAGATCACCACGTTGCGGGGATCGCTGAAGAACTTGGGGTACCTTTCCCGCCGTTGCCTCCATGCTGGACTGTCTGCGATAAACAGGTAAGTATGGCCATGTTCAGTAGGTTTCTAGAAGGACAGGGCCCGAACACAGCCATGCTCAGTAGGTTTCCAGAGGAATAGGGCCCAAATATGGCCATATTCAGTAGGCTTTCAAAGGGCATTCCTTTCACAATCGGGAACTGGAAATTTTCACTTACCCCACATAGTTCCCATCGCCTCCTTGGTCAAGTCGCATGGAATATGGCGGGCGTGCGCTTGCATGTCCACGCAAAGCTCCGGGTGCGCAAAATTCCTTTTGAGAAGATCCGGGAGGTTCCAATAATAAAACGTGGACTTTCCTCTCCGGCTCGCCAACGGCTTCTCGAGCATCTCCGGGGCCCATCTATCGGCGCCACACGTCGAGCATGTCCGGCACATTGCGTGCTCTCCGTCGAATCTGCAACATCCATTTACACAGATGTCCACCGACTTAGAAGGCAAGCCACACATGGATAGATGTCCTATGGCCTCTTGGTAGTTCTTCGGTAGAGTGCCCTCCGGGAACATCTTCGGCAAATTTAGACGAAGTATCTCCAACAAGTCGTTAAAGGATCCTTGACTAAGGCCATGCTCCAAGTTCCATTCCAAGAGATCGAGCATGAGCATGAAGGCATGGTTTTCCTTACCAGAAGCATCCTGCGAAACTGACACCACCTTTAGAAATGGGACGGACATTGCCACGTAACTGTGCAAACATGGCAATGTTCGCCTTGTTTACATTTTGAAATGGCAAGACATGACCATGTCTGCCCAGTACCTTATTAGCCAGTGCATATCCTCACCTTAAACCTCACCTGATGAAACCACATTAACTCAAAGTGCAGCAGCAGCAAGCGACACCACGGTTGTTGTGTTATTTTCAGGTCGCACCTTTACCATCTCCTCCAAGCTCTTTAGTATCTCGTTGATTACATCCATCTCCTCGTCATTCGCCTCGTGTGCGGTACCACTCATGCCATCATCTCGATGGGGATGAACATTGGGTGCGATCGCACTCCCACAAGGCACTCCACGATAGGAAATGCCACATCCCATGACTGGTTGCCGCAATGAAGAGAGATGTGCACGTCATCCTCCGGATACATATCGTCGAAATTGCCGGGTTTCATCCACCCTTCGTACTCGTCGAAGTCAATGCCTTCGATGTGGTTGAGGAAATACATCATCTTCTCCCACTCATACTCGATTTTGAGGAGCTCCCCGTTCGTGCGTGTGGAGGTCACGCTCACGTGAAAACAGGCGGTGTCGTCACGTTCTTGCCGAGTTGGGGAGGCGACTGCAACGAGCACCTTGGGCAGGTATTAGGCACACATTGCCATGTTCACCAATTACCTGAAGCTATACAAGGCAGGTA
The DNA here is from genome assembly GCA_001247695.2 of Cymbomonas tetramitiformis. Taxonomy (NCBI): domain Eukaryota; kingdom Viridiplantae; phylum Chlorophyta; class Pyramimonadophyceae; order Pyramimonadales; family Pyramimonadaceae; genus Cymbomonas; species Cymbomonas tetramitiformis. The sequence goes on along the minus strand of LGRX02026193.1, from coordinate 6,060 downwards.
TGGCCATGTTCAATAGTAGGTTCTCACCTGCTGGCTCAGACGGGAAGGGGGAACCGAATTCATCCATCTCTTCATCCGTCTCCAAAGTAGGTTCGGTTGAATCATGTGGGGTAGGCGGCCTAAGAGGAAGCACGGCATCCGGATCCGGTTGTGGAGGTACATGGCAACCGTAAAGCCTCTTGTGTGTGTAGATGGTTCTCGTTGACACTTCCTTGGTGATGTTGTTCTCCACGCAACGACGGCAACCACATGGCTTCTTTACCGCGTTCCTTGCGCGTGGACCGTTCTCCACACCTCCGCGGCGGCGTCTGCACGAAACCGCGTACAAACATGGCCATGCTTACCTTGTGTATTCCAAAGAACCTATACAAACAGCGCCATGTTTACACCGGGTTTGAAACCATACCTCGCTATAGGGTGTGGGAACGCCGGGTTTAGCGGAGTACACATTATGGCCTCGTCGGCTACCTCGCGGACGATGGGTTCGGTGTCTGCGTCATGGGCACGGGAATCGTCTTGGGCCACGGCCTCGGAGATCGGAGAGTCGGCATCGGAGGCCAAGAGCACCATCGGGTGTGCGGAGGTGGTGGCATCGGCACGGGAATCGTCTTGGGCCACGGCCTCGGAGATCGGAGAGTCGGCATCGGAGGCCAAGAGCATCATCGGGTGTGGGGAGGGGGGGGCATCGGCATCGGGGCTGGCGTCGTCGGAACTCGTGACATCCTTGCTCTTGATGGAGTCGTGGTCATCCAAAGTGGGTTGCTCGGACTTGGTCAAATTCAACTCGTCCGGCGGAGCCATACAAATGTCGTCGTCCCTCACCACTTTCAAAATCGCGTCTTTGATCATGGCAAGATTTCGGTGGACGGGTGGTTCCAATGCCCAACGGTGGCCGGCATACTCGATGTTCGCCGGATGGTCCTCTAGGTAGAGTGTATCGGCGATGCACTCCCATATTCTCGAACGGTGGCCCTTCGCATTTGCCACCATGTCGAAAACCTCTTGCGGCGTGCACACCGTTTTCTTCTCTTCGCCTGAATGGGGCATGAAGGAATGGATGGTGACATTGCGTTGCCTGTTGCAAAAGAATCAGAAATGTGTTAGTAGGGCCATGCCCACATCGTTTCAGCAATGGACATGTCTGATCAGGACTTGAGCATAGATACATGATAGGTAGGGCCCTATTTACCCTTGTTAATGTATACACATGGCCATGCTTGATCAGTACTTGAGTATAGACACATGGTAGATAAGGCCCTACTTACCCTTGTTTTATGTATAAACATGTCCTTGCATAATGCAGCACGCAATCAAGCTTACGGAATGTCACCTTGGATCCGAAAGTTGGCTTGCCAACGAGGAATCGTCCGAGTCACCGACTGCCTGAATGCAGGTCTGGCAACGATGAGTCGTCCGAGTCCGTGTCTGAGCGCTGGCTTGGCAAGGAGGAGTTGTCGGAGGCAGTGCTTGAAAGCAAGCCTGGCAACGAGGAGTCGTCCGAGTCCTTGTTTGACCGCTGACCTGGCAGCATGGAGTCGTCTGAGTCCATGTCGCGGCGGTCGGAGTTGGCTTCGGAGTTGGGTGTATGGGTACATGGGGGCGAAGTAATAGCTGTGGCTGCAATGTCTTCGGCATGGGGTCCGACCTACAGCGAACACGGCCAAACGTGGCCATACCTGACCCCTTCCCATTGCAGGTAGGGCAATGCTCGCCCCGGGTTCGTCCCGAGGGCGAGGCAGGTAGGGCCCTACTCGTACCGTAATCGTGCCGCAGCATCCCTTAGTCGACGAACCACAATGAAAGTTTAACATCACACAGGCGAGGTAGGGAAAGTAAAAATTTGGCCAGGGCCTCCGGCGCACAAGGTCGCATGTAGCAGGAATTTCCGTGCTTTTCGGTCCGACCTACAGCGCACACGGCCAAACATGGTCATACCTGACCCCTTCCCATTGCAGGTAGGGCAATGCTCGCCCTGGGTTCGTCCCGAGAGCAAGGCAGGTAGGGCCCTACCCGTACCGTAATCGTGCCGCAGCACCCCTTAGTCGACGAACCACAATGAAAGTTTAACATCACACAGGCGAGGTAGGGAAAGCAAAAATTTGGCCAGGGCCTCCGGCGCACAAGGTCGCATGTGGCAGGAATTTCCGTGCTTTTTGGTCCGACCTACAGCGAACACGTCAAAACACGGCCATACCTGGCCCCTTCCCATTGCAGGTAGGGCAATGCCCGCCCCGGGTTCGTCCCGAGAGCAAGGCAGGTAGGGCCCTACCCGGTCATGCCGTCGCGTTCAATGTCAGTGAAGGTGGCGCGTGCCGGATGATTGTCGTATTCTTCCGTCAGAATGATTCCATCCCAAAAGAGTTCCTCAACTAAATCTATAAACCCATTCGTGGGATTGACATCCCATTCGAGGACACGTTGCCTCTTGAAGGCATCGTCCGCACGCGGCGGCGTCGTCAACCCATCGCCCTCACCCGGAGAATTTGCCAAGCGATATGCAACAGTGGCTCTTTTCGCGGGATTGACCCTCCGTCTCTCCTCCGGAATCCCACCTTGCGCCAATCTCTGTGCGCGGGATGGCATCGCCTATTGTGCCTGCAAACCGCTTTTGCCCACGTACGTAACCTGCTGTACCATCATAAGTATGGCGTAAACATGGCCCTACCTAAGCAGTTTCAACAGCCGAGATGGTGAAACACGGCCTTGTTAGCCTTGTTTTACTGCCAACATTGGGCAAGACGTACATAAAACGGACCATGTTTGATCTGTGTTTAAAAACACGTGGCAAACTTGGCCATTTTTGGGCAATGTTGGCAGTAAAACAAGGCAAACCACGTTGTGTTGCGCCGCTGAAGATGTTTACCTTGTACCTGAGTAGAATTGCCCTGGTATGGCCCGGTTCGAACAACATTCACGCGAACACAAGGTAGACATCTTCAGCGGCGCACATAGCCCAAATCAATGCCCCAAATGCAAAACCCAATGGGGAAACGACCCAAACATGGTCATGTCTAGACCATACCTTAGGGTGCAGGCGGGCGTGCCAAAAAAATCGGTCATTTTGGTGAAAAACAAAGTTGAGCTCAAAAGAAGGGGGCTTGGGCGCAGACTACAATGGTGAAAACGGTTTGTTGAAAGGTTGTAAAGGCCTTTGGAAAAAAGGCCTTTATTATGTGGAACTTCAACTTGCGAGAACAAAAAACAAAACTAGAAGACGACGGAAACTTACGTTGCCCTGGGGCATGGTCATGCGCGCGGCGCGATTCGAATCCGACTGATCGACGAATCCAACGCCTGGCGATCGAAAGTGCCAAAGTAATTTCAAATTGGGGCGTCCGATGCGAAAACGAAATGCGTTGACCTCGAGTGACCGCGAATCCCGCTTCCCTTCCCCTTCTCATCGATCCACGGAAACGCAGGCGGCGTACTGCGTGGAACGGATACGAGGGAGGGAGGTGGTGCTTTATCTTGCAGGAAGTAGTCAAAACGGTTTATTAAAGCGAGCGATACCGTTTTAAGGCTAAAATTTACTGCTGCCTGCGAAGCACCACCTCCCTCCCTAGAAACGTAAGTGATTTGAAAAATGCCGAGCGGCATGTTATCCTACGACCAATTTAAATTTGCCCGCGCGAAAATGGGCAAGCTCGCGGACAAGGAAAAGTACCGGCAATACAAGCGCAAGTATGCGCTTTTAAATGCGTCCGACTCCGAGAGCGGTGGCTCCGAGGACACGGACGAGGAGGAGGAGGAGGAGGATCCGGGGGCCGAAAGCAAGAAGGGGAGTGGGCTTGACCGCTTCGCCCTTGCGATGGCCAAGGTGAAGTCCACAGGGGATTCAGTTAAAAATCTTCAGAAAGCGCAAAAAAGGAGGGGAAGGAGGCGGCGCAACACAGGAGAGACGTCTTCCGTGAGTAACCCAGCCGAAATCCTGCTTGAAAAACACTTGCTAGGGTGTTAGAACATTGCACGAACACAGCCCTGTTCGCCCACCTTCCAGTTGTAGGTAGGGGGTGTACACTGCGTAAATAGGGCAATGTTTGGGTAGTGTCCTGCTTGTGTTTTATGTTGTCCTGTCGCAGGAAGTTCTGATGCTAACGTGTGGGGTGTTTGTGTTTGATTTCACAGACGATATGGTGGTGAAGGGGCATGTAAATCCCTTCCAGGGTCTGGATAAACAGACCCTGGCTAGGGATAGGTTCCGCCGTCGAATGGCGGAGCTAATGCCCCTCACCGCCACGTTGGGCTCAAGTGGGGACAACCAGCATATGAAGTTGTCCACCTTGATGCGAAATTTGAGGCGCCGTCACAAGTGGGGGAGGTGGCGCCTCAAGGCGGGGGAGGTGCATGTCTGGGTATGCAACATACCCGGGCATGCATACACCACCGCCAACGTGGAGGTGTTTTCCCAAAAGAAAGGCCAACCCACAACGGCCGAGATCAAGGCCGGGGTGGAGGCTGCGGGTTTGACCCAGAACGGCGACGTCCCAACGGAAGGTGCGTTCTTTGCTTGAAATAAGTTTTGTGATAAGTTCTTCGTTTCTTATGTGCAAGTAAGGCCCTGTTCGCACCATTTAGTACAGAAGTACTATACAAGTAAGGCCATGTTTACACACTACCTATGCAAACATGGCCATGTTTGAAACTAACTTAGTGTTGGTCGTGGCAGCAGAGGATCGGAAGGCAATCCTGCGGGATCTTATCGACGCCAAGGAGGAGGAGGATGAGGAGGCCAGGGGCAAGGGGAAGGCCGAGCCCAAGGGCAAGGAGAAGGCCGGGCCCAAGGGCAAGGAGGCCATGGCGGGCAAGGGCAAGGAGCCCATGGCGCCCAAGCGCCAAGGGCTCAAGGTGGCCGAAGCCCGAAAGCGGGCGGCCGAGCTTGAGCACGGCCGCCTCAAGGTCGGCGACCACGCCTTGCTCATGGCTAGCGAGGACCACGAGGTGGAGGATGAGGAGAAGAGGTGGAAGGCGGGGACACCCGATGTTCCCACCTCTTGGTACAAGGACGACCTCACCCCGCATGTCCACACCCCCCTGCCCTGCGGGGTGGTGGTGGAGACGGTGCCCAAGAAGCCGGCATGGCACTTTGGGCACCAGGTGGCGGGGGGGCTCCCACGCGACCAGCTGTGCATCAAGGTAAGACCCGAACATGGCCCTACCTGCAATGTTTTCCTACGAAACCGCTTAAACATGGCCATATTCGGACATGTTTGCACTTCGAACTAACTTACGCGTGTGCTTGCAGATCACGGAGTTCCATTGGACTCTGTACGACCCGGTCCACCAGGACCGGGTCAAAAAGGCACTACTCTACCTGTTCGGACAGGTGGAGGAAAAAGTGCCTGAGAAGGCAGAGTTCAAGAGGCACCTCGATGACTTCCTCAAGGGGAGGTTCGCTACGGGGAGCCTCTTGTTTGCGTGCCATGGGAGCACGCAACACAAAGGTACGACGACGGAAAGGAGTTGTTGTACTACCACTCCGGGAAGCCCGACGGGCTGAAAGTGCCTAAACCGGCGGGAACCTCCGCGGAGGACGAGGACGAATCCGATTCCCCGGATGAGGACTATGTACCCCCGCCCGAGACGGCGGATGTTGATGCGCCCGAAAAGGGGGATGAAGAGGAGGACGAGGACGAGGACGAGAAGGAAGAGGCTCCTTCTCCTTCTGAAAAAGGCAAAAATAAGAGAAATGTAGACAGTCCTGCAGTGAAAGGGAACAAGAGGAGCAGAAAATAGAAAAATGTACACTTTCAGTAAATATTTTTAATTGAAAAATCATTCAAACATTGCCATACTTACCCTGTACTTGAGCATGGATACATGATAGGTAGGGCCCTACTTACCCTTGTTTATATATAAACATGGCCATACTTACCCTGTACTTGAGTATAGATACATGATAGGTAGGGCCCTACTTACCCTTGTTTATGTATAAACATGGCCTTACCTGACTAGTAATTGAGTATAGATACATGATAGGTAGGGCCCTACTTACCCTTGTTTATGTATAAACATGGCCATTTCCGATCAGTAACTGAGCATAGATACATGATAGGTAGGGCC